>CAUYUJ010001303.1:507041-514541 GCA_963575745.1 Prorocentrum cordatum
ATATATATATATATATATATATATATATATACATTGCTGCCGTCTCGGCTCAGGTACTGGAAACAGGTACAGCGCCGCCTGCCCGCGGCGCATGGGAAAAAAAAGGATCGCTACCTTCTTCCTTTCCCTCTACCTACGGCAATCCTTGTAGGTTCAACCCTTTCGGTCGTCAACGTACATCCACACTACGCCTCTCAGTCCGCCTTTCCCGATGTCTTGATGGCGCCCACGCTCCATGAGGCCATGTCCGGGCCAAAAGCGCAAACGGTGTGTGGAAGGTCACCGGGGAAGTTGGTATGCGATTGCGAAGATGGTGGGCCGCGCGTCGGGGTGTAGCAGTTTGCGCGGGCGGGGGAGAGTGGCGACCATGGGGAAGCAGCATACCGCACGGGAAATGCTGAGTGGACGCGGGGAAGGTTTACCGAACATGAAGGAGATAGGACGGATCTGAGGAAGTTTGGAAGGACATGGGGAAGTTGAGGATGGCATGGGGGAGTTGCGACGGACATGAGAAAGTTAGGAGGGCGTGGGAGTTGTTTTGCTACCGATTGAAGCCTTTTGGGGGGGGCGTCTCGGTGGCAAAATTATGCTAAGGGTTTTCCCACATAAAGATATTAACGGTTCCGTGGGACCCATGGGGTGCGACAACATCAACACGAAGGAGAAGCTCATCGAACGAGTAAGTACGCACGAAAGGGCAGACGAAAGAAATGAGGAGGGAGGACAGGTGCTCAGGAAACGAAGCCTTGTAAATAGTGTAGGTTTCCGAAACCCTCCTCGCTCAGGCGGGGCCTCCCTGGAAGGGGTGGGAGGGGCACATCATCACGTAAATAGTATCGGTTTCCGATACCCTGCTCGCTCAGACGGGGCCTCCCTGGAGGGGTGGGAGGGGCAGGAAACCATGTAAATAATATGGGTTTTGGATGAGTTCCTCGCTCAGGCGGGGCCTCCCTGGAGGGGTGGGGGGGGCACAAAACCTTGTCAATAGTATGGGTTTCCAATACCCTCCTCGCTCAGGCGGGGCCTCCCTGGAGGGGAAGGAGGGGCACGAAACCACGTCACTAGTTTTGGTTTCCGATACCCTCCTCGCTCAGGCGGGGCCTCTTTGGAGGGGTGGGTGGAGCACGAAACCATGTAAATAGTATGGGTTTCAAATACCCTCCTCGCTCAGGCGGGGCCTCCCTGGAGGGGAGGGAGGGGCACGAAACCATGTAAATCGTATGGGTTTCCGATACCTCCCTGGAGAGGTGGGGGGGGCACAAAACCTTCTCAATAGTATGGGTTTCCAATACCCTCCTCGCTCAGGCGGGGCCTCCCTGGAGGGGTGGGAGGGGCACGGAATCATGTAAATAGTATGGGTTTCCGATACCCTCCTCGCTCAGGCGGGGCCTCCCTGGAGGGGTGGGGGGAGCACGAAACCACGTCAATAGTTTTGGTTTCCGATACCCTCCTCGCTCAGGCGGGGCCTCCCTGGAGGGGTGGAAAGAGCACGAAACCATGTAAATCGTATGGGTTTCCGATACCTTCCTCGCTCAGGCGGGACTTCCCGGGAGGGGTGGGAAGGGCACGGAACCATGTAAATAGTATCGGTTTCCGATACCCTCCTTTCTCAGACGGGGCCTCCCTGGAGGGGTGGGAGGGGCAGGAAACCATGTAAATAGTATGGGTTTGGGATAAGTTCCTCGCTCAGGCGGGGCCTCCCTGGAGGGGTGGGAAGGGCACGGGAAGTGGGAAGCGGGAGGGAGAAGGAAAGGATGTTTTGGGAAAGCAAGGGCCCCACTCAGGATGTAGGGAACACTAGCCATATTGGGGCCATTTTGGGGAGCATCGGTCAAGGGAGGGGGGGCTGGATTTCGGCCTCCATCAGGGTGTTGTCAAATCGCCTGTTCGAACCCTTGTGGGTTTTTGGGGGGAGTGTTGGGGTTCTCGTCGGGCCTTTGGGGCGCCTTGGGGTTCTCTTCGGGCCATCCTGGAGCATTTCTGGGGCCCTCTCGGGAGCCCTGGAAACCCTCCTTGGGGCCATCCTGGAGGCAATCGATCAAAGGAGGGGGGGGTACGTGAGTCCCCCCCGTCTTGGACCACAAAATCGCTTCTGTGGGCCTTCGATGCGAGTGGGACTTCAACTGTCGCAAAGCGACGCCCAGAGGCGAATGCAGTAGGCAGCAATGCGGATGCTAGAGCTCCACGGGTAATCTGATATGATCGGATCTTCCCTTTTTACCTTTGCTCTCACCCCCCCCGCTTTCCCTTAACTCTATTTCCCTTCCCTTCGCCCCGCCCCTCTCCCTACCAGCACTCCTTTCCCCATCCCTTACTTCACCTCCTCCTCCTCCCCCCTCTCCTTTTCGCTGCTTCTTTCCCCCTCCACCCCGACACGCTTCCCCCTGTCCGTCCGTGTGCACCCCCCCGGTCCTTTTCGACTCCCCTCCTCGACGCCCCCCCCCCCGTCCCATAGCACCCCTCCCTCTACTGCCCATACAGTCGTCGTGGTCTTAACGGCGGGGCCGCTCCGACGTTCCCCATGTCGACGTTGCCCTTCTCCGCGATCCAAAGCTCGCGCGAACTTCCCCATGTGGGTCCCAACTGCCCCAGTTGCCGCCCAATTTCCGCATGCCCCCGCGCCAATGCCCCAGCGCCCCCATGGCCATCCAACCTCATCCACTTCAAATCACGCCAGACACTCACTTCTACAGTCCGCTCCCTTAATGGAAGGTGGGCGCCATCAACCGATGTCTTCTCATAGCCTCCCAGGCCTCCTGGAAGAGGGAGGCTCCAAGTTTGACCACGGTACCTTTGGAATGACCAAAGTCGATATAAACATACATGTTTGGCGCTCCGCGCGGATTTCTTGGATCCGTGCTGGCCCCCCCGGGCGGCGTGTCTGTCGCCGCCCCTGGCGGGCGGAGCGCGCCAGGGAAGGGGATAACGCAGATCCAAGGAATCCGCGCGGAGCGCCAACAAATTACGTTTATGCCGTTTTTTGTGTTTCTATCATGGCCTCCCTGGGCCAGCGTTCCTGGGGAAGGAAGTTTTCAAGCTTGACCGCGGCATCCCGCCCGTGGCATCGTCTCTCCACCACCCCTCCACCCACCGGTTTTTGCTCTACCAGGGCGAGGTGGGTTGGCTCAGCGCCGTTTCTCCGCTGCCACCCGGCGACGATTTGCTGGGGGGTCGCCGCCTCCTCCTCTGCGCGTTGTCTGGCGCAAGAGGCCGAACGCCATCGCACAGAGTAGAGCACGTGTCTGTCGTCCGGAGCGTTTTCGGGCCTTCAGCGTTGACATTCGTTCAGCGTTCTCGGGCCTTCGACGTTGTCGGGCCTTCAGAGTTCTCGGAGAATTCTTGTGGTCACGCTGCAGCGCTGACATTTGCTCAGGATACGTGCCGTGTCCTCCCGTTGTACAGGTTGACGCTCAGGCCCTGGCGCCGGGCAAGTTTCCGAGTCCGATTCGTTCCTCACCGTTGCTGCCCCTTCCTTTCCCGGCATCCGCATTCCCCCGATGCTCCTGCTCCTCCTGCTTTTCCTGCTCAGCTCATGCTCCTCGTCCTGCTCTTCATGTTCCATCTCGTCCGGCTATGTTCCTTCTCATGTTCCTACCATCCTTCCCCCTCATATCGGGGGAGCGTAAGACCCGGGTTTGCCAGGACTCGGGTTCGCCATCGTTTTGTGACGACCGCGACTCGGATTTTGACGAGGAGGAGTTTCGTGGGATGTCTGCAGCGGGAGGCCTCGTCAAAATGCAGGCTCGGCCTCGTCATTTTTTTGACGACCTCGTCGGGGATTTCCGAGTCCCCTGTACCCAGGTCTTACGTCCCCTTGATTCTCATGTTCCTACCATCCTTCCCCCTCATGATTAGTTTCTCGTTGCTCTTCCGGGTGCGGCTCTTGCAGCTCCGCGCGCTTCGGTGGCCAGCGGGGGCTCTTACCGTGAGCAGCAGGCTCAAACAGTTTGGGGCCGGAGTCAATTGAGAGCCGTGAAGCTCGCCGAGGTCTTCGCGACGCTGAGGTTCAGGGACTGGGCGTCCGGAGCAGGTTTCGTCGACGGTCCGGATCAAAAATGCGTTTTGGAGCCGTTCTGGGTGCAACGGCTCGACGTGGAATTGGGTTCAGTGAAGTCCAAGGTTGCCATTACCTCGGTTCCGTGGGTTGTCTCGGATGCTCCCGCAGCCCCTGCCCACGAGCAGCGTATGGCGGCCCTGGTCGCCAGAATTGAGGCCAAAGAAGAGGAGCGTTCTTCGGGGGCGTTTTTATTCACGTCGATCACCGTTCGTCTTGCTCCCCTCACCTCCCGACCCTTCTGAGGTGCTGTCCATCCATCCATCTTCCTCGTAGTCCATCGAAGGCGCTAGGGTCCAGGAGGCCCAGGCGGTGATTCCCCTCGCATCCTCCTCGTTCCTCCCCCCTCCCTGTATCCTCCTCCTTCCTCCTGCCGTCTCCTCGTCCCTGTGCGAGTCAAGCGTTGTTGGGAGCCAGATCGCTCGACCCTTACAGGGGGCCGCTTGGCTGCTCGACCCGGCGGCCCCAGAGGGCGGGCCGCAAGCGCGCGCTTTGTCTGGGGCCTCGGGCTCGAACGGCGACGTCGGCGACGTTCACGACCACGACGGCGGCGGCGCCGTCGGCGGCGGCGACGACGGCGCTGACGACGATGACGACGGCGGCGACGACGACGACGACGAAGGCCATCCCTCGCCAAGGCGCCTCCGGGGCCGCGCAGCGGCCGGCGCCTGGGCCTGCTCCGCAGCTGATCGACCCGGCGGCCCGGCAGAGGGCGGTCGCGGGCGCGGCGTCGGGCTCGCAGGCGCCCCGTTGCGTCCTCTTTGCCAGTTCTGGGAGGAGGAGGAGGAGGAGGAGGAGGAGGAGGAGGAGGAGGAGGAGGAGGAGGGAGGAGGAGGAGAAGTGAGGAGGGAGGAGCGAGGGGCGAGGGGAGATATGGGATGACCGAAGAGCACAAGTTGTACAAACATAGTTTTTTCAGCAATGGAATGCATACAGACATAAATATTCGCCGATCCACAGGACAACATGGACATTGTGGGAAGTGGATGGGGAACACGCATGTAGATAGTATGGCAAAACATGCGCAACCCTTGGAAGGCATGGGCCTGTTCACTTTTGGCATTCCGCGAGGATTTTTTGGATCTGCGCTGGGCCCCCTCACGGCGCCTCCGGCGCTGACGCTGGCGCGTTCCGCGCGCCAGGAAGGGTGTCGAGCTCTCAAGTCAAAGAAATCAGCGCGGACCGTCAAACAATTATGTCTATCACGTTTATGAAGTTCTTTGTCTTTCTCGGAGGAGGGATGAGGGAAGAGGAGGAGGAGGAGGAGGAGGAGGAGGAGGCACAAACTTGAACTGTTAAGGGGGGCGACCTCACCGACCACGCAGCAGGGGAAACAGGGGGATCGACTCTAGGCAAATCAGGGGTCTCGGGGCAGGGGCTCACGTTGATACACCCGATCCGATTCGGTTTGATTTCGATGGATTCCGATTCCGATTCGATTCAATTTGGAATTCCGATTTGGGTTCCGTTTCGCACTGGGCCCATGCAAGCCTACCGATCTCCGCCGATCCCACCTTTTCCGACTCGGCCGCCGATTTCCGCCGATCCGATTCTTGCCGATCGCCGATCCGACCAATCGATTCGATTCTGGCATCTTCTGGCTCGGGGCAGGGGCTCGAGGCAGGGGCTCCAAGGTGACGCGCCCGGCCTGCTGCTGTGCTGCCGACGCTGCCGCTGCTTTGGCGGCCGCGCGCCCGCGCGGCCTGGGCGGACCAGCCTCCGGCGGCCTCCTCTCTGGAGGCCCAGCGGAGCTGCGGCCCCCCCCTATCGGAGTCGGGGGCCCCCGGGGGGTCCCGACCCACGGCAATGGCGGCTGCCGCTTCTGTGGCACCGCTCACGAAGGCGAGGTCTGATATGGGCCCACGTGCAGTGGAGGCTCATGCCAAGAAGCACCCTGCTTGCCTCCCGGGAGCCCTGGGTTTCTTGGGTCTCGATGGCTTTGCTATGGAGAGCGCGACGCTCCCACACCACCTGAACTGTTTGGTAGCAGATCATGGGAGCCTTGTGTACCCTCGTAATTCGGCCTTCAGAACGCATCAGCATCGATCAGCGTATGGTAGTCGATGGGACAGTGCCTCTTTAGCGTCGATTAGCGTCGACAAGCGTCGGCTAAGCGTCGATTAGCGTCGATGAGCGTCGATCCGCAAGAGCCAGCAATATGGTATGGGAGGCTTCCATAAGATGCCGCAGAAGAACTTTGCTCCTGGGAATGTAGTGCCCATCCCACTGACTCTCGAGCGAATCAAACTCTGGGCTCGAACTCTGCCTAGGAGGATAGCCTGAGTGGACAGTTTGGTGGGGCCAGTTTCCTGGTGTTGGCCTGCGCCAGCGGCTGCTCCCGCCTGGCTCGCCAGCGTCCTGGCTGCATTCTTGTAGGACTCCGATGCGGTGTCCGACTCATCCGAGCACTACGCCCCTCATTCTTTGGCCGATTCCAGCTTGGTCTCCAGGACTTCGGCATCCTTGAGGACTCTGGCCAGTGCTGGTCCCGCCTTCTCATGGATCTGCGCTGCCGCTTCGACAGGGACGGGGGTCGCGACTTCCTTGTCCTGAGGTCCGCGAGCTGCTCCCTGTCCTTTCCTCCGTTCCCCCTCCCCCTTCACCTCGTACCCTTCCCTCCTCGTATCCATCCCTCCTCCTACCCATCCCGCCTCATACCCTCGCCTCCCCCCTCCCTCCCTCGCTCCCTCTCCTCCTCCTCCTCCTCCTCCTCCTCCTCCTCCTCCTCCTCCTCCTCCTCCTCCTCGGTCAGCTCGACGAGCTGCACTCCGCGGGGGCGGCGGGGTCGGATGTGGACTCGTACTCAACCCTCGCTCCCGTCCTGAACCGCTCGACTGACGCCGAGATCTCCATGGAGCTTCTGATTGAGACGGCCAACGCTCACGATCCTGAGATCGGAGGGAGCAGAAGCGATACCAACACCACCAGGGGGCCCACCTCCAGCGAGGAGGCCCACGATGCCTCCCCGAGCTGGATGCTGGGGATGTCTCGAGCGAGAGGGGTGGACCACACCACCAGGGAGACTCCCCTCGCCTCCTCGCACCTCCTCGCCCTGCTGGTGTTGGTGTCGCCGTTCCTTGGTCCCACTGAGAGCGATCCCGACGGCGAGTAGGAGGAGCAGCTGGTGCAATCGGAGACTTGGCAGCGCTCAGGCCAGCTCCACCACGCTTCGCTCCTGCCCCACCCGCAGCATTCACAGGGCTGTGGCGTAGACCTTGTTCACCGACATTTCCTGGTGTTCGCCGTAATGCCCCGACTCCTCCTCCTCCTCCTCCTCCTCCTCCTCCTCCTCCTCCTCCTCCTCCTCCTCCCCCTCCTTCCTCTCCTCCTTCTCCTTCTCCTCCTCCTTTCCTCCTCCTCCCTGGGCACGCGCGCTGGAGCCACAGAGTGTAGGGCGCTGATGCTCGCACCCTCCGGAGGCGCCTGTGCCAGGCTGGGGAGCGGGA
>CAUYUJ010001303.1:519541-635689 GCA_963575745.1 Prorocentrum cordatum
TGTCCGCGGCGCGGGTGCGACACGGCTTGCGTTTCGTCTTGTCAGTTTTAGCACGATGTTATGACTAATGCTCACGGCTTTGAGGCAATATACCTATGTTCGTTCATCCAGTCGCCGTCAGGAGTTGGAAGTGCTGTAGAGTGTGTGCGGAGTTGAGGCGATAGTTCCATTTTGAAGCCCACATCCTCAATTCTAGAACCTTCTTTCCCTCCTTAGGATGAGTTCATAATTTTCAAGACGAGCGTGCGCGGCGCGGAGCCCCACTTTGGAAACGATCCCCAAACATCCCTGAAGCTGGTGCGGCATTCTTTGACGAGCGCCGCATGCCGAACCAGGTATACACATGCTGTAAGGTGTTGGGACGATGTGCACGGGGCTACTGTGAGGGCTCCACGTTGAAGACGGCCCGCCCTCCGCAGCCGTTTATGAATCATGCGCGCTACGCTGAGGCGAGTGCTCTTTTTTGAAAGCGGCCCGTCCTTGATCCTGTGAAGCTGGTGCAGACGTTTAGGATGAACGTGCGCAGTCGTCAGAGGAGAGCTCCATTTTGAAGACGATCTCTCCCTCTCCATCCTTGAACGTGTTGCGACAGTTTCTGCTTCAGGATCATACGTGGTAAGGCAGTTTCGGTGGACCTGTCCTGTTCAAGCGTTGATCAGGTGTGTTGCGTGTGTTGTTGTGGTTTCTGCTCCTTTTGGATACTTTTTTAGGGGGGAGGGGGGGGCGCTTGTCTCCCTGTCCCCGGCGCTCGCAACACGCAGTTTAATTTCGACTCTCCCCAAAGGGCAGCTTCTTTTCGAGCCTCCCCCCTTTACTCAGCGCCTCCTCACCCATCCTCCGTTCAACCCCCTCCCCCCCTTGGCGGAGCGAGAATGGCCGCACGGCTGGGAAAACCGATTGCGCAGCGGCGGAGTAGCATCCCGAATCCGCGCGTTTCACTGGCACTAGGGTGCCGGAGGAATGACAAGCGGAGGACGAGGGGAATAGGAGGAGGAGGAGGAAGTCGGGCAAGAGTAAGTTGAGGACCAGGTCCTAGGCACACGTGTCAGGGGGAGGGGAAGGGGTTTTGCGACGAGGGTGTTCTGATGTCCAGGGGGAGTGGGGCCGACCCTGTCTCGCATGCTAGGCTCTTCCACGGGCTGATCTGGGAGGCGGGGATCAACGCTCCGTTTTGGGCAACCCAGTCCGTGCGCGGCGCCTTTCGGTGCGTACTTTGCGCGGTTGAGCGCGCAGTTTTGGCGGCGCCGACCGTGTGGGCAGGGTGTCCCGCTGCAGGGGTCGTTCGGCCGTCCGCGCCAGGGCGCCCAACGCCGCAAAAGAAAATGCCCTGGAACGCAAACTCTGCAATTTTTTGGTCACCCCTGAGCCGCCCCGAAGGCACTTTTAGAAAGAGGGGATACGTGTGCGCAGAATAAGGTGAACAAAAAGTGGCATGAACACAACACCTCGGAAAGGTACACGCGGATTTCTCGGATCGGCGCTGGACCCCCCCTCCCTGGCGCTCGGAGCGCGGCAACGGGCGGCGCCGGAGGCGCCGCCAGGGGGGTCCAGCGCGGATATGAGAAACCCGCGCGGGCCTCCGAGTGGTTCTCTTTAGGTCATGTATCGTTCCCCTGGATGCGCGTGCGTCGAGCAGGGGCAGGACGAGGGTAATCACCACCCACCAAACCACCCCAACCCAACCCGAAGGCTCAGATTTACCCTCGATTTCTAGTGGGGGGGGGTCCGGGAAGATCGAAAAAACACATATGGAGCCCATACACCCCCCAACCCGAAATTCGGGTCTTCGGGTTGGGTTGGGGTGGTTTGGTAGGTAGTCAGGTAAGGCAGAGGGCGAGGAGGCGAACCCCCTCTGCGCGGCCCGCTGGCCTGCGTCCGCCGTCCTGGGTCCCCCTCTCGCCCGGCGAGAGAGGTCGCGGCCCCGCCCCCCTGCCGCCGGGTGCCCAGCACAGTTCCCCCGCGGATGCTTCCAAGGCGCTGCCCGTCAAGGATTTAGTTTTTGTTTATGGTTTGTTGTTGTTGTTTTTTTGCTAGGTTTCTTCGTTTCTTTTGTTGCTGTTTTTGTTGTCCCCAGGAGGTCTCCACGAATTATGGTGATTGTTTTCCGAGGCTCAACGCTGGCGTCCAGTTCGCAGCGTGGTGCTGCTGACACGGCCCTCCGCGGGGCCTTGAGGCAGCGGGCCCTGAAATGTGAGGCTCCGCTGCCTCAGGGGGTGAACGGGAAGGGGCCCTTCGTTGGGCAAGAAGGCTAGAACCCGGAGAATCCCGATTCAGGGCGTTCCAGAACGTTCTCGGAGCGTTCTGGGACGCTCCGAGAAGGCCGCGGCGCCCGAGACCTCCTCCAGATGCACCGGGTCTCAGAGATTCTGGATTTGTCCTCACCCAGATGTCTCTTCGCCGTTGCTCCGTCATGCGCAGGCTCACTGAAGGCAGAGGGTTTATCCACGACTACGTGCCCCGAGCGGCCCAAATATATCCGTAGCCGCCACCCGCTGGGTCCCCATGACGTCCTGTAGTATCCGCCACCCGCTGGGTCCTCCTCCTCCTCCTCCTTCCTCCTCCTCCTTCTCCCCCTCCTCTTTCCTCCTCCTCCTTCTTTTCCTCCTCCTCCTCCTCGCTCCTCCCTTCTCCCTTCTCCTCCTTCTCCTCCTCCTCCCCCTCCTCAGCCATTTCAGCCCAGGTGCGATGCAAGCTGGCTGATCCGTGGCACTCCATAGTAGGCCCGTCCTTCCTCGGCACATGCGCGCGTCGCAGGTAGGTTGGTGGCTGGCCGCCACAATGCAGTTTCCTGTCACCATTGGGACATCTAATCCGTTGGCTGCGAATTCCTGGGGCCGACTTCAAGAGATTGCTGCTACTACTCCGAACTTCGACGTTCTGGCCTTGGTGGGCACAAAACAAAGGACCACCCGCGGCACTACCACTCGGCGGAGGCGCATTGGGACGAGGACTCTCCATGAAGCTGGGTGGGACATGCCGCCGTTTACGAATTCCTCATGCGTATGTGCTGTGCTGTGGGGCCGACGTATTCGGCCTGAACACGTCATACGGTGCGAGGCCGCCCCCGCTCCGCTCCAGGGGCATGGCCTCCACTGCCGTGCGCGATCTGGCATCTCCGACCTGTCTGTCATCGTGTGTTACTTTCCTCCTCGGCCGCGGACGTCGGCGGCGCGGGGCAACTACGAGTGCACTGTGAGGCTACTCATGGCGTGGCTGGCCGAGCAGCTGGCGAAGGTGCCGCAGCGGAGCACCCCTATTGTTTGCACCGGCCTCAACGACGGCGTCGGCATGGAATGTGTCGAGGGCCGATGGACGTTCGACGGCCGTGATGTCGTTCCCGAGTCCTCGGCCACACGAGGCTACCTTGCGGGGCCGTTCTTCGCCGAATTGCTGGACACTCATGGCATGCAGATCGCGAGTATGCGTGTCGGCTTTGCTCACACGTACTTTGGCAATCTGGGCGCCAGCAGTTGCATCGGCATGATTGTTCTGCCTGGGGCGCTCGTTCGGGCCATGCGGAGTGCTGGACCTCTCCAGCGGGTCAGCCGGAAGCTCCAGCTCATTCGCACGAAGGCCATTCGAGATCATCTGCTCGTTCACGCTGTGTTCTAGTACGTACTAGAGCTTGCATGTCATCCCACCGCCCGTGAGCAGCGAGTGCGCTGAGACATCGACAGGCTCATGAGATGTCTCCGCTGCGGGCTCGGTCGCTTTGACTTCGTGAAGGAGGTAGAGGAGCGTCTTCGCGCTGATGAAGGGCACGTTGCCGAGCTGCTGCGGAGGAAGATTGCAGATGATGTCTGCGATTATTTCAACCCTCTTCTCCGAGTTGTGGGCAAAGCACACTTCAGCGATGGAGCTGGGCGTGCGCGCTCACTGACGGCTGATGAACGACCTCGGTTACTCGCGCTCCGTCGGGATCTGCGCCTCCGTCTGGCCGAGGCCCCGACGGCGGAATGCGAGGCTGAGGTGGCGGAGGCACTCAAGGAGGCCACCAAGGCGAATCGGGCCTACCTTGCTGCAGAGGGCCGACGCCGACGTGCTGCATATGTGGATGAGGCATGTGAGCTGTGGCGCAAGAGGCGAGTCGCCGAATCATTTCGTCTTTTCAGCAGGGCGGCGGGCTTGCGCATCGGGCCCAAGAAGCGAGTCAATTTTTTGGTGCGCGGGGTCATCGATTCTGCCGGACAGCTGATTGAGCAGTTCGCGAAGACATGCCCCGAGGGTGGCATGACTGCCGCCGAGATGGACGAGTGGGGGGCACGGCGCAGTGAGCGCCCCTCTCTCCGACCGCCGCTGCCGCTGCGGTCGCCGCGGCAGCTGGCTATTCTTTTTTCGCAACGGATTCAGGGGGGGCGAGTGAGCGACGAGCTGTTCCTGAGTGGGTTGTGCCATTCGAGCTGCGGTGGTTGATGCGCCACCCGAGTAGAGATGTCTCTCGGAGAGGCGCAGGGCTCGGCACTTCCACAGCGCGCGCCGAGGCCCCTCTGTTCAATAAGCATCGTTAGACATGTTTGTGCTCGCCCTACGCCCCCCCCGCCTCCCTCCTCGCCGGCGCCGCAGCAGCGGTGCGCCGATCCCACGCAAGGGGGGGGGGGGGGGGGCAGGTGGATTCATCTGTCCGACCCCGCGGGGAAGATATGGATGAGCGGTGCGATGGCTCGCCGGGGGGGGGGGGGGGGGCGGGGGCAGTGAGCGATCGGGACCATGGATTCGTGGCGCGCAGGCGCCGCGAAGGAGCGCTTTTAGTCCAGAACATCAGTGAATTCGTGAGCCAGAGTGCTGGGGGACAGCGTTCGACCAACTGTCGCGACTTGGTCGGCGCTTTTGGGTCGAGTGCGTGGCGCGGAATGCAGGATGCCGTCAGCGCAATGCCCCTTCCCTCGGCCGCCACATTTGGGCCGCAGAGGCATGGGCTCGCGCGTGTGACGCGGGGGGGGGGGGGGGGGGGGGGCACACTGCGCCCCGGCTGTGGCGGCCTGATGGGCGGCTCCTTTGCCGTTCGGTTTATTGCGCATTGTTTATCCCCTGCGGTCGAGGCCTGGCAGCGCGGGCTGACCCAGTGGGGCCCCCGTGATTACCTAAGCGCGCGATGCCCGCGCAGGAGTGGCAGGACCTGTCACTCGCCAAGTATGCTGACGACTTAACGAACTCGTAGGATCACGCTTTTATTCGTGAGAGTTTGGTCGGACTCAGTGTTAGGTCGAACGCCGATCTAGATTGCGAGCTAGAACAGCGCGGGCATCGGCAAAACCTTGACAAGTAGGGCACCCTTGTAGGCATATTCGGCCGAGGTGCGGGGCGGGCTCTTGAAGCGGCGCTCCGCGCTGGTGCATTTGCGGTTCCAGGAAGGCGTCGCAGGTTGCGGTCAATCTTTGGACTCGCCTGAATTCGATTCCGACCCGCCTCAGCCCCGAATGCCGAGCGCGAGTGGAGGCTCTGCGCGTAGGATGGCACCCCCTAGGCAGTTTATGGTATATCGCTGGTGTGCCCTATCGCGTGCGCAGGTGTATGCTTCTCAACAGAATCTGCAACGCGGCCTTGTCTGGGCTCGAGGCTTCTATTGCGTTCGCCAGCCGAATATGCGAGAGTTGCTGCCGCAGTAGCACAATGTGCCCGAAAAGCGATGAGGGGCAACGTCTGTGTTTTTGTTCTGAGTCATCCCACCCTGTCTCCCTTAGTAATGAAGCAGCATTGATGGGCTGGCGCGTCGTGCCGAATGAGCTCGAGGCTCGGAGCCGTCGCACTAGGTGCCGCCAAGAGCTCCTGAGGCGCCCCAACTCCCACAAACAAGTTCTTGCTGCTCTCTTTGGCTGTCCCCCTTTTGCCCCCATATTTCCCCCCTCGGGCAGGCTTGATGCGCGAGCGAACCCTTGGGCCAAACGTGCTTGGGAGGGTCTCGAGGCGATGTCTGTGATAGATGAGGGGGCTGCGCTTCTGGCTTCGATTGGCGGCCAATGCCAGCTCCTCCTATCAGACCCAGAGGTAGCCGTGGATTTCTTGAAGATCGATGTGCGACAGTTACGGAGTCAATTCCTGTCGGAACGAGCCCCCCCTCCTGAATGGGGCGCTCCTGCTGCCGCTCATGATTATCCCCGTGTTTTTGCTCGGGACGGCGTGCGTCGATGCTGCTTCTCTAATGTTGACGCGGCTGCACGTGGGGCGTTCTTACAGGATAAACGGGGAGTTCACGCGCATATCATCGCTCGACATGGGCATCGTGAACTGGGGCATGTTCTCTCAGTTGCCAACGAGTGTTGATGGTGTCGTACTGCATTCTCGAGTCGCGTGACGTGTCAGGGACATCTTGAGCTTTCGCTCGCGAGGGGATTCTGCAAAGTTCCAGCTGATCGTAATATTGCTCCGTTGTGCCCCCTGCCCTGCTTGGCTGTCCTCTTTGTGACTTCGTCGGCTGCCATTCTGTTCAACTACAGCTGCATCTGCGCGTGCATCTCCCTGGACCTCTCAGAGCGATCCGGTCTAGGCCTGGGCGCGGCCATGGGGCCCCCCCAGACTGGGCGATCACCGCCTCGGCGGCCGCGGGCGGTGGCCAGGGGGGCAAGAAGCGAAAGCTGGCCGAGCAGGCAAAATCAAAAGGTGGAGATTAGACGGCTGACGCTGTCCAGTGCGGCAGAACTTCGAGACGTATGCGGAGAGGCGTTCGTCGCGTTCCGAGTCGCGGCCGAGCAGGTCGCGGCGGCGGCGGCGAAGCAGGCGGGGGCGCTCTGCCATTGCGAGGTCCAGGAGAGGAAGGAGGCGGGCACCGAGACGGAGACGCTGGGGCCGCCGTTCGCCCGCGTCTGGACGGCCCCCATCAAGGCCGCCGGCACGGGCCCGCAGGCGGGCGCCGGCGCGAAGCAGACCATGGAGAAGTACTGGGGCGAGGTGGTGCTGAAGGCGCAGGTGATAGAGCTGGCCGGTCAAGTGCGACACCGTCGTGTACGCGCGACACGCGAGCAGGAGGCGAAGGGGGAGAAGCTGCGCGTCACTTTCGGAGTGGACCACCGCTACGGCGAGTTGGAGTCGGCGCTGATCGCGTGCCCCAGTAAAATGGGCCAGAGGAAGCACGGGCCAGCGCCCCGCGGTGCTCTGGAGAGGGATGCGTCGAAGATGCTCGAGCAGCTCATGGCGTGAGTGCAGTTTCGAGTTCTGACGCCAGTCGATTGGGGACTGGTCTGAGCAGCCCGAGCACAGTGGCGACCGCCAGTCGAGAGGGGACTGGGATCAGGGTTGCTGCTCCAGCGTCTGTGAGTGCCAGACTGAGGGGAGGCGAAGGCCCCCGATTTCCTCTTGCCCTTGCGGGGGCCAGCGCGCCCAGGGAGAGGTGCATAGTTGTGCCTGCCGTTTTCGAGACTTTAGCCCGCTTCTTCTAGTTGAGTGCGGAGAGCTCTTCCCCCTTCCTCCCTCGTCCTCGAGCTCTGCGACTGCTGACGCTTGCCCTCTCCCTGGTCCCGCTCCTCAAGACTTCACTCTCCGAGTTTGTTCTCTTCTTTTTTTGTTTGACAGGGGTGTATCAGGAGCCGAGAGAACTCTTCGTGTGCCCAAGGTCCGAAAGCAGCATCTAATAAAACGTCTTAGGTCGAATGCCAGCGGAGTTTCACTGCGAGAGAGTGGCGGTGCCATCGCCCCCCCTTCTTTGGCATTTCCAAGTTTCAGGGTGTGTGGAGGCCCGAGTGAGTTCCACCTGCAGCTCCAACAGCTGTGGGAAGATGCATCACTGATGCCACTCAGGTGCTAGTTTCTTTTCCAGTTTTATGTGTGTAGGCACATGCGATAGCACCCCAGAGTTGCCGCGCCTTGCCTTCACTCCTCCGCCTCCTCCTCACTCCTCCTCCTCCTCACTCCTCCGCCTTCTCCTCCTCCCCCTCCTCCCCCTCTTCCTCCCTCCTCCTCCTCCTCCTCTCCTCCTGCTCCTCCTCCTCCCTCTCCCCTCCTCCTCCTCCTCCTCCTCCTCCTCACTCTCCTCCTTCTCGTCCCCCTCATCCTTCTCCTCCTCCTCCTCCTTCTCCTCCTCCTCCTCCCCCTGTTTCTCTTTCTCCTCCTCCTCCTCTTCCTCCTCCTCCGCCCCCCCATTTCCTCCTCCTCCTCCTTCTCCTCCTCCTCCTTCTCCTTTTGTTCCTCCTCCCCCTCCTTTTCCCTTTCCTCCTCCGCTTCCTCCTCATCCTCCTCCTGCGGCGGATCCGACCAGTCTGAGGTATACGATCGAGATCGGTTCGGGGAGGGTAGTCATGCGAATATGTTTCGTGTCTTTGGGATGTTGTTTTGGCATCATGGGGGAGGGCGCCCTCGAGGTTTCGTATGGTTTGGGATGTTCTGTCCAGCGGAGGTCTTCAAATGCGTGAAGATTGTTCGCCTGTCATTGGTCCGACCGTATGGATCACCCCCGCCTTGCAAAGGGCCCGCGAACTTAAGGGCGTCCGTAAGGTCAGGCAAACAATGGGTGCCCTGCGCGGGGGCCGCTGACGGGACGCCCAGAGGTGGGCGCTGCTACAGGAGAGCCCGTGGCCCAAGGTTCCCCCAGGATTCTCGGGGACTCCTGGGCGAAAGCGAAGGAAAACGCAGGGATGGGCGCAAGGAAAGCGACATCGAAACCGAAGGAAAGCGAATGGACAAAGGAAAGCGGGGGAAACGCAATCGAATCGGAGGAAGCGAAATCGAACTCGAAGGACAGCGAAGGAAAGCGAAGGAAGCGAAATGGACGCAGGGAGAGCCCAGACGAAACCGAAGGAACGCGCAGGGATGGACGCAGACCACGTCCGCGCCTGGCGCTGGGGCCGCCCTGGGAGCCGGCGGCGTTCGGCTGTGCACACCGGGCGCGCACCTCGCTCGGGTGTTGCCAGAATTTCAGCCGGGCCTGTCCCTTTACAGGAGGAATATTCAAAAATAGGAAAAATAGTCGAGGGAACATGTTCTTATGACACTTTGGGATTATTGTTGCGCTATTGTTCATTTCTCGCCCAAAATCTGCCTGCAGGGGGACATGCCCGACCTAATGCTAGAAGTATCCCTGGCACAGGGTGCCTCCAGGATTTTGTCGGGAGAGCCCAGGCGGCCAGGGCACCCCTCACGAAACCCAAGGGACCCCGGGGGCTCCAGTGCGGAGCAAGAAGCGGTTGGGTCCGTGGGCCAGGGGCACCTCCCAGCGACTCCCGAAGGGGGGTGGAGCCAAACAGTGGCGAAGCGTCCTTTCTCGCCTATAGCACTACCAAACAATGTTTTAAGAACCTTGTGTGGTTTCCACGAAGTGTTCTTAGAACATTCCTGACTGAGTTTGTTTTGTTTGAACGCATCGGGTTTATCTTCTAAGAACATTTTTGTGTTCTTAGAGCATTTGTGGGTTCTAAGAACATTTCGTGGTAGGACTATAGGAATGCCTGGACGGTCGGTCCCTGCTCAATGGAGGGCGGGGCCGTGGGGTCGCCTTGACTGCGGAGGGGGCGGGTGGGCGCTTAGGGTGGGCACTGGGCAGCAGACAGGAGGGGCGAGGGGCGCGCCAGGGGGTCCAGCTTGCAGGGCAAGCTGGCCTCTGACGCCAGAGGGATGGTTGTTTGATCCCTGAGAGTCTTGCTGCGCATGAGTTCTTGTCTTCCCCGGCTGATGGCGCCTATGATTGCCTCGTGGTGGTCGTGGATAAGCGCGAGTAGGCGTTAGTAAACGCCAACTGGCCTTGATAGTTGCTAATAGGCACTAGCAGGCGCTAGGAGGGCAGCATTTGTTTGACAGATATCTTGTAGTACACTTGAAGTGGGTGGTGCAATTGTCAAGCGGACAAGCGGTCATGATAATTGTACGGTCCAGGATTTCCACCAGTTCCAGGACCCCCTAACTTCCCACGCGGGCTGCAACCACGAGGTCCGCTAGATGCTCTTCCAATTCTTGCAGCGCTTCCTGAGCCAATCCTATCAGTACATCATTTTTGTTCTAAATGATGGCGCGCTCGGGGCGGAGGAGGGCGAGCGCTCAGTGAGGAGAGGGGGCCGCTGCGCTTCCCCTCGCTGCGGAAGGGGCACCGTTGCATTTCGAGACGTGGGGGATCCAACACCAGACGGACAGGGGGACCTTCCTCGAAGGGTGATGCGGCGCCGCCGGCCCCACGCAGTACCTGGGGGAAGGGGGAAGTGTCAACACATATCTTGTTTTGAAGCTCCCCTGGTCTTGTGTTCCGGCGATCTCCGGGGCGGCGGCGCCAACGCCCGTAGAAGGCCGTAGATCGTCACATCGCCTGGGTCGTGTCGAAGGGCCTCGATGGACAAACACACGCTGGAGCTGACACCCGTTCTGAGGATCATCGATCCATGCCGCGCAAGACCAAGCAACAGGAGAACTAGCATATACAGTTGGTCTGTGTGCGTCGTCGCGGCTACCATGGGGCCCTCAGCGCCGAGCAGTGCCTGGCGAAACTCCTGGGCCTCCCTACCGTTAAGTCGGGCTTGTCCCTCCAAACATGTATGTTTACAATTTTCTATGTTTTGCCCGAGATCCGCCTTTAGGGGGACATGCACGATCTAACCCTGCCGACACGTTCGGGGGTGCCGCAGGGAGGAGTCCTTCACCAGGAACGGGGGATGGAGGAATACATGCATTCACGTCGCATGACTCGGCCTGGATATGGCAACTAGTGTACGTGTCGAGTGTGAGCCCCGATCTCTTCGGTTGGAGTTGTTCTGCTTAGTGAGCTGCCTCGAAGTCTTTCTCGTCTGAGGCTCCTTTGGAGGCTTGCAAGTGTAATCCATCTGCGATAAACACGCACCATAATCGGAACATGTACGGAGGATTGGAGGAAGAGGAGGAGGAAGAGGAAGAGGAGGAGGAGGAGGAGGAGGAGAAGGAAGAGGAAGAGGGAATATATGAGGGTAGATAAAGGAGGAAACGATCTACCCTTCATACCGACCATTGGCCGAACGTCGTCAATGCCAAGACAGGGTCTTCTGAGTCCAATCTTGTTTGTCCTAGTTGAAATTGCGGCGCACTGTGTGGTTTCCGCTTTGCGGTTGCCCGGGAGGTTTCGTAGTGTGTGTTGGTTTGGGGCATGAGTATTTCTCTTCCTCTATGTCATTTCCGCGTCTCCTTCCTGTCTGATTGAACACAGCTACTGCACTGGTTCCTATATGCAGTTTCTCTGTGTTCCCCCGCGCTCTCCGCTCAAGAAATCTGCGCCCTCTAATATGCACCGCAGATGTTTGAAACATCTACGGTTTGAGCGCCGTCCTAAGCAACAGACCTCAAGAAATCTTCCTTCTCGTCGTTCTCCATCTCCCTCCCTCCCCCTCCTCCCTCCCCATTCCTCCTGGGAGGCTCGGATCACTGGGCGACAAGTCGTCGAAGATGGCCGACGACGCCAAGGACTTTCTCGAGATGGCCAAGCAGCTGAACGCGAAGCAGTCCAACCGGTGGTTCTGAGCGGTCGATGGCCACGGCAGCGACCACAACCCCAGACCTCTGACGTCGTGATGTTTTCATTAAGCCGGGCCTGTCCATCTACAGAGGGAATTTTCAAAAATACGCAAAACATAGTCTGGTGATTATTTCTTGAGTATTGCGAAGGCATTACGGCCGGTGCCGCCGACCCTGAATGGCGACGACGATGACGACGACGACGAGGAGCGCTCTTGGGGGCCTTTTGGGGGTAGTTTGTGGGCCTCTTGGGAAGCTCTTAGGGGCCGCTTAGAAGCCTCGTGGGGGCCTCTTGGCGCTTCCTGGGGGTCTCTTGGAGGGGGCCTGGGACGTCTTGGAGGCTTCTTGGACGGTCTTGGGGCTATCTTGGGCGTTTTCGGCCGTTCTTTGGGCGACTCGGGGCCCTCTTGGGCCGTCTCGGGGGCCATCTTGGGCATTCGGACCTCATTTGGAGTGTTTTCGAGGTTTCTAGGCCGCCCGAGGAAAAACGAATCTGCCCCCCCACCCCCCCGGGACCCCCCCCCCCCTGGGGAAGGGATCAAAGGGAAGGGGCTTCCCTTCGACTCGATTACGACACTGCTAGATTTTTCTCTCGCTCCCGAGCTTGAGAAGGAAGCTGCAGGGAAAGGGGACGACGGAGGCGACGACCGACGGAGACGACGACTCGAACAGCCAAGCCCCTCGCACACGCCGACAGGGTCGGCGGATTTTTGAAGTTTCCTGGGAGTATGTTTCCAAAACCCCCCTGTAGGGGGACAGGCTCGACCTAATGTTTTCAGCGCCCGTGGTTCCCCCTTAGCAGCAGCTCTCGCACGCCGAGGCCCTTGGCTCTGGTCCCGTGACCGTGAAGACCAGAGGCCAGTGCCGCGAGGCCGCCAAAGAAAGGGCCTGGGGACGAAGAGCTTGCTTGCCATGTTTTTGTTTGGGGGGTCGTGTTTCTGCTGCGCCCGCGTGGTAGACGTACTGAGCAGGTGTTCGCTGGCGCTGACATTCGCGTGTCAGTGGTCAGCGTCTCGTCGCGCGTAAGCGCCCTCGTTTTCAATCAACTTGCCGCGCGGGCGGCCCGCAAGCGACCGCGTAAGATCTCCGTGCCGTGCCGATCGAAGTGCGTAATACACACCAGGCGATTTCTTTCACAACATCGCCCCCTTGAACACTTGAGCCCTTCTTGTGGATCGTTTTTTCATCACCCGCCGTTTCTGACGCCCCTCCGTGTTCGAAGCAAGGTGTCGTGACTTGTTTTCGTAGCGCGAGGAGGCGTGGGTGCGTAAGTCCGGGCGTCCCGAATTGGGCCTGACTCGAAGCGGAGCCCGATGCCGGCGGCGCCGATGCACCGGCGATGCGTCGTCGACGTGGCCCGACCCTCTGATGATCACACGTACACATGGGCTTTCGGACCTCACCGCGGAAGCGTCCAGAAAGGACCCTTGTTCTCCGGTGCTCAGTTTTCATGACAAGTCTCAGGGGCAGCGTTCGGGCGCGGTAAGCTCAGGGGGGGCCGCAGCGATCCCCAACGGCCCATTTTATCGACGATAGGGGCTTGATCCAGCCCGCCCCGCCCAGGAGCGGGCGGACCCGCTCTCGGGGGCACATCGCCGATGTGTTGGCGATGCGTCGCCGATTCCCGCTCGATGTGTCTTTCTTGAGAAGGTGCCCCCCTGAAAGAGGAAGAAAAAGAAGAAGGGGGAGGAGGAGGAGGAGGGGGAGGAGGAGGAGGAGGAGGAGGAGGAGGAGGAGGAGGAGGAGGAGGGGGAGGAGGAGGAGGAGGAGGAGGAGAAGGATGAGGAGGAGGAGGAAGAGGAGGATGAGGATGAGGACGACAAGAACGCGTAGGAGAAAGGAGGAGGAGGGTGAGGGGGATGGTTAATGCCTGTGATGATGATGGTGAAGTTGCCCCTCGACAGTCGGCACGACGGACATGGGTACGAAGAGAGCGGGGACGAAGGCCCCTCAGCAGGTCCTTGCCGTCTTGAATGGGGTCCGCTGTCGGTGCCGCCGCGGGCTTTGCCCACCTGAAACAGACGGCCCCCCTATAGTGGGGGCGCGCATCAAGAAGCCATATGCTTTTCGTCAGGGTATGCTTGGTTTCTTCGACCCTCGCGCTGCGCGCTGACTTCCCGCAGCCGTTGAAGGAGCGGCTGTGTTCAGGGTGCTCCAGGTTTCCCCTCAGTCAGGAGGGAAAGAAACACACAGACACAATTAATCCTCGATTCCCTAGAAAATATTGGAAAATATGGGAAGTGTATGGGAAGACAGAAACCCAGAAAATATGAGAAAATATGGGGGATCTTTTTATTTGTGTGTATTTATTTGTGTGTCCTGGGGCCCCTTCACTCAGGTGCACCTCGCGCGCGGGTTCTCAGGGTTCGGTCTCCTGCGAGGGTTTCTTGCGGCCGCGCCCTCACCGTACCCGACGGCGGCCGCTGTCGATTTTGGGGGAAACTCGAAGAAGAAAAAACTGCCCAGACATTGACTTTCGGCGCTCCGCGCGGATTTCTTGGTTCGGCGCCTGGGGCCCCCCGGCGCCGCCTCTGGCGCCGCCCCCGGCGCCGCCCCTGGCGCGCTCCGCGCGCCAGGGAGGGGGGTCCAGCGCAGATCCAAGAAACCCGCGCGGAGCGCCAAAAGTTTCTGTTGATGGCGTTGTTTTTCTTCTGAACACTTGCTGTTGACTTGGCATCGCTCGGACGTGTGCATTCTCCTCGGCGACAACCATGGAGGACCCCTGGACCATCGAGCAACAAAAGCACGCACACCTCGGGGCAGACCCCTCTCCGAGGCGGGAATTCCTCCATATCCGCCGCCTGGGAACCGACGTCCTGGTGCCCCAGTGGGCGGTGGATGTGGATATATTTCGGCCCCCGGCGCCCGAATCTGTCCGCCTCCACCGCCTGCCGAGGCTCCGAACACTGACCCTCCGCCGTCGCCTCCCCCGCGGCGCGCTCGGGGCGCCGCGAGGGCCCGCCGGGGCACGCGCGAGAGCCGCGGGCCTGCGGGCGCGCCCCCGCGCCTTCCGGGCGGCCGAGCCCCGCACGCCGTGCCGGCCGTGCCGGGCGGGCCCCCCCTCCGCGCGACTTGCCAGGGAACCCGAGAGCTGCAGAGGAGGAGCTGGGCCGTCCCTCATGGGGTCGGCGTCGATGTGGTCGGTGGATCGCGCTGCATCGCCGATGCATCGACGATGCGGCTCGATGCGGAGGCCGTGTTTCCACACGCCGACGTCGCCGATGCATCGCAAATACATCGCCGCATCGCCGATGCATCGGGATGCATTGGCGATGCGCCGCGATCCTTCGACCCCATCTAGGCCTCTGAGGAGCAGGTACCCTCCAGTCGGGCATGGCCCCCCCTACAGGTGGGAGATTCCAGAGTAGCAAATCGCATCTCGTCTGGGGACGATGCTTCTCTGATTTTTTTCGGGGGGATTTGTTTTGCGGGGCTGTTGTTGTTTGTCGCCGGGGAGCCCAGAGCTTCAGGTGCGTCCTTGTCGTTCTTGTCGTTGCGGCTGGGGTCTGCCCCACAGTTCTGGGCAGAGCTCGGCGGCGTCAGCACCGGGGCGGGCGGACCGGAGGGCAGTGGGCACAGCACGCACAGCGTGGGCTGGGATCGCCCGCCTGTCAGGGCGACGCGCGAGGAGGAGGAGGAGGAGGAAGAGCAGGAGGAGGAGGAGAAGTTCCCTCAGTTTCTGGGGCGCATCCCTCAGATTGTCATTGTTTTTTGGATGGTCAATCTGAAGGGTAGGGACAAGCTCGAGGGTGGTTAGGCCTGGGTTCCTCGGCCTCGAGGGCTCGAAGATCGGGGATCGAGCGGCTTCGGTATTCTTTTTGCCCTGTTCGGGGCCACCCTTCTCGGGCCCCCGTGGCCACCCAGAAAAGGATCCCGGATGGAGGCGGTCCCCTCGAGGAGCGACGCCGGAGAAGGCGCCTCGCTGGACAGCTGGGGTTGAAGGGGTTCTCGTCCTCGCGGAGAGGTTCTCTGCGGCGGGCGACCTGGGTGGGCGCCCCCTTCGTCTGGGTCGCCGCGGACAGCGCGGGCGCGGGCTGGAGGGCGCTCCTGGAAAGCTCCTTTCCGCTTTTGGCCCTGCCCTCCCTGTCGGCGGCGCGCCAGGGGTGGAAGTGAGAAGGAGAAGGCCATCTCAGAAGGCTCGGAAGCCCCGCCGCCTTTGGCAAGCTTTTAGAAGCTTTGCCCGGAGATGCAGGGAGAACTTCTGACAAGGCGTGGGGGGCTTTGGAACATCGTGGCCGCCTTCTGAGAAGGCCGTCCCCATTTCACTACCCCCCTTTGCTCGCCACCGAGAGGAGGAGGAGGAGGAGGAGGAGGAGGAGGAGGTTGAGGAGGAGGAGGAGGAGGAGGAGGAGGAATAGGAGGGAGGAGAAGCGGCGAGGAACGAGGGGGCGAGGCAGGGAGGAGCCGGGGCGGGACACATGAGGCGAAGAGGAGGAGGAGGAGGAGGAGGAGGAGGAGGAGGAGGAGAGGAGAGGAGGAGGAGGAGGAGGAGAGAGGAGGAGAGCAGGAGGAAGCAGAGACAAGGTAGCGGGGGAGGATGAGGAGGAAGAGCAAGGAGGTGGAGGGAGGAGGAGGAGGAGGAGGGGAGGGAGGGGAGGAGGAAGAGGAGAAAGAGGAGGTGGAGGAGGTTAGGAGGAGGAGGAGGAGGAGGAGGAGGAGGAGGATCGAGGAGGATCGAGGAGGATCGAGGATCGAGGCTCGCAGCCGACCCTGGGCCACGAGCGGCCCGGGGTGGAGCGCTTTTGTGCTCCATGGGCAGGGCCCCGGGGGAAGGGGGGGGGCCAGGTTTAAGTCGGGCCTGTCACTCTACAGGGGGAATATTCAAAAATAGCAAAAAAGCATAGTATGGGGACCATTTTCTGGTTATGTTCAGGCATCTTTTGTTTTTTTGAGTATGCTTTATTCTTCCTCCAAAATCCCCTTGTAGGGGGACAGGCCCGACCGAAGTCCAGGTCCCGGGCCCGTGTCCCGCCGGGCTTCTGCCCCCCTCGTCGCCAGGGGAGGCGAGGCACAGGCAGGGAGGCCTCGCCCCCCCCGTTCCGCCGCAGATAAAGGCATACCCGGGCGGGCGCCCTCCACCGGACTGTTCCTGGGCCCCATGGGGAGGGCGGCGTGGAGATCACCATTTGGAGCCAGGGACTTCGGACACACAGGGAAGTGCATGCACAAGTTTCGTCGCAGGGTGTCTGTGTATGTACTTTCGTGGCGTATCCATTGCCGATTAGAGGCCCGATATAGCCCTCTTCCGCCCAGACCGTGCGGCTTTGTTATCGGTGTTCTATCGGCGATGCATCGCCGATTCTAGTTCGATAGTTCCCCCACTGAGCCGGTCCTCACCACTCTTGTTTTCCCCTCAGGGAATCATGCCAAGCAGCGACGCGGGCCCTCCTTTTGTTGACGTCCGGCTGGCGCCGCGGCCCGCATCGGTGGCGTCGGCCGTGGCAGCGGGGGGGCGGACAGGTCGTCAGGAGATTGCGATCCATTGATCGGTACGATCGAAATTGGCAACATAACCACGGAAATAATGTGAGCGAAGACCGACAGTGGTTCGTGCCCATTTTGAGCAGAGTTTGCCGACGATGTCGCCGCGGACGATGTTCTCGTCCTCCATGGTATTCCTCTTGTGGGGTGTGGGCGCACTGCCTTCCCGCGTTCAGAGCCCAGCCAGCTCCGTGAGAGGGATTCGCATGCAACTCTTGGGAGGTCAAATTCTGATTTAGCCCTGGTCCGAAATCCTGCTGAATCCCGCTTGATCCCGCTGAATCCGGCTGAATCCCATTTAATCCCACTGAGTCCAGCTTAATCCCGCTTGATCCGAGGCCCACTCTGGCTTAACAGCCCCCCAGTGGGGATTCATCCTCCTGAATCCGTCCGACGAGACCTCCCAATAGTGGCCTCCAAAGAGGGAGGAGGGCCCCGCGCCGCTCCGTCTCCTCCTCCCCCACGGCCTTCTCCTGCACGCGCCGCGCACCTGCCTACTCCACGCCCAGGGCCCGGCGAGCTCCACGAGGAGGGGAGGGCCCTGCTCGGCCCTGTGGGGTGCTGCCAGAGGCGTCCCTGGCCCAGGGGTGCCCCCAGGGCTTCCGAGGAGCCCCCACGGCCTCAAAAACACCCTGCGCGAGGCCCAGAGGGTCTCCCGGGAGGCTCCAAGAGGGCTCGGGGGTGGACAGACATCCTACCCTGACACGTCGATTAAGGAATTGGCCGTTTTCGGTTCGCGAGAGGGCGTCGCGGCCGTCATTTTTGCGTGTCCAGGTCCGTCGGTTTCGGTCCCAGGTCGTTTTCACTAAGGGGAGGTCTGCGAAAGGGAGGAGTGTCCACCGCCGAACGGCCTCGAAAACACCCTGCGCGAGGCCCAGAGGGTCTCCCGGGAGGCTCCAAGAGGGCGCGAAAAGCTGGTGGCACCCCTCGACCAACACCTTCCGCACCTGTCGCGCGGCAGGTGCCGCGCTGCAGCGGCCGCCGCCGCGGCCTCAGCGGCGACTGGTCCGTGATGGTCCTGGGGCCCGCAGCAATGCGAAGACGCCCCGTGTGCAAAGCACTGCCACGCGCGGATCTGGGGGGACGCTTCCCAGAAGCGCAGCTGGTGGAAGGTGCGGAATGCGCCGGTCGAGGGCCCAAGGGCCCGATCCCAGACCCCCGATGTCAGGAGTTGTTCATAAGAAAGCTTCCCAGTTCTCGACCCGAATCGTCCCGAATCGTTTTTTGACGGCCCCGAGTGCCGGCCAGGGCACCCAGAGGCCGAACATGGCGAGAACCCCCCCGTCATGATTTGTTCATGGCTCGAGGGGGTTCTGGGGTTCGGCCTCAGGCCCACTTCGGCTCTCGGCCCGCTTCGGCCTCGCCCCGTTGCTCGGCCTCGGACCGCTGCTTCGGCCTCGGCCCGAGCCGCAACGGGCCGAGACCGAGCCGGGCCCGCGCCGACACGCACCGCTGGAACCGCAAGCAGGCCAGAGCCGTAACTAGCAGGTCGCCGGTGCCGGAGCCGACATGGGCCGGAGCCCAAGTGGACAGGTTTCCTACCCCGACACGTCGGTTAAGGAATTGAGGAGGTTTGTCCACCGCCGACCAACGGGGGCCGACGCCGCAGGCGACCTCTCTGCGTTTGGGCCAGGGCCGCCGCTGGCGCAGCACCCGCCCGGCCCCATGTCCTCGGCGCGCGGAGGAGGACTCCGCGGCACCGGGCGCGCGCCGCGGCTGGCGCGCCGGCGGGCGGCCTGGGCCACCGCGGCCGCGGCCGTGTGCTCGTGCGCCGCGGTCGCCGGCCCCGCGGGCGCGGCGGCGTGGGCGGGGGCGGCTGCTGGAGGAGACCCGTGGGCCGTGCTCGGGCTCTCCTCCTCCTCCTCCTCCTCCTCCTCCTCCTCCTCCTCGTCCTCCTAACCTCCTCCTCCTCCTCCTAACCTCCTCCTTCTCCTCCTCCTCCTCCTCCTCCTCCTCCTCCTCCTAACCTCCTCCTCCTCCTCCTCCTCCTCCTCCTCCTCCTCCTCCTCCTCCTCCACCGTACCCGGGAGCGTCGCATTTCGTTCGGTGGCAAATTTGAGAGCTTGGTCTTCCCTCCTTGTTTCGTCTTTAGCCTCGATTGGCGTCGATTAGCGTCTGGAGTCGACGAGATAGATGGCGCCGATTTAGCGTCGGTTAGCGTCGGTTTAGTGTCGATTAGCGTCGATTTAGCGTCGATCCGCAAGAGCCGATAATATCGTACGGGAGGCTCCCATGAGTTGCCACCGAAGTTTCGCCACGGGTGCAGCTTCGATTATCTGTGGGCGTTGTGTCGCCGATTCCAGGTCATGTTCTTCCCCCTCAGCAGCCACGCGCAGAGGGGGGTAGGGGGAGGGGGGGAGGCTTCTCTGAAGCACCCCTGCCTCTTCGAAGGCGCGGGCCTCCTTTGTAGATGGTAGGCCGGCGCCTTCTAAGCAGCGGCCTCCTTCGAAGGAGCCTTCTTGCATGAAGCGAAAAGGTTGGGGTAACAGCCGTCGCTCCCCACACACTCCCAACCAGACAACCTTGGCCATCCCCTAAAAGTACAAAGGAAACAGACTGCTTCCCCCCCGTTTATTCCAGGCACGCGCAGAGGGGGGTAGGGGGAGTGGGAAGGCTTCGTAGAAGCACCCTGCCTCTTAGAAGGCGCGGGCCTCATCTATAGTCTACAGGTGTAAGGCCCACGCCTTCTAAAAAGCAGCCTCCTTAGAAGCTTTCCCGCTGCCCCCGTGCGCGCCGCCAATTGTTCGAGTGGCTTGCGCCTTCCCGCCGACCCCCAGAAGACGCGCGAAGTCCACGGATGAGGCGTCGTGGGCTTCTTGAGCACGACGCCTTCTGAGAAGCCTTTCCCTCAAACCCTTTACGGTAGATTCGCGTCGTGTCGACCGGCGGCGACCCCGTCGCGGACGTTCAAGGTTGAACGCCGCCAGTGGCCCAGAATCGACCAATTTGGAACGATAGGGCGATCGAAAAGCCGCCGATCGTTCCAGGTTGAACGATCCGCGCGATGCCAGAAACCAACGCCGAGGTCGTCACGATACGAACCTGCCGTACCCCCTCGTGCTTACCCCCTCGCGCGCCGCCAAGGATCAGGCGATCGTAAACGAGGATCGATGGGGCATGGATTAGCGACGGGTCCCGCGTCCACAGGAAATCGTGGATTTCCGCCGCCAAGCGAGGCGGCACCAGCTGCATTTTTTTGGGAGGGCGCCTCCCCCGATCCATGGATTTGGCGACCGCGCGCCAAATCCATCGCTAATCAATGTTTGCGCGCCCCCGAAAGGATTCCCCCCTCCCTCCCATGCAGTATTTCACATTGCTTCACACGCGTGTACCTTAGCAGGCGCCTCGGTGCCCCCTCCGCCGCGCCTTCATGGCGCCACGAGTGCGGAGCCGTAGCCGTAGCAATAGCCGCCCCATGGAGCAGCCCCCGAGCGATGTGCGAGCCAGGATCCCTGCGCCCCTCCCGCAGGAGCGGGCTGCTCGCGGCCGTCCGCGGCCGGGGCACGCAGGCGCCTTGGGGCGGGGGCACCACCTGCACACCTCCCTCCCTCCCCCCCTCCTCTTCTCCTCCCCGCTGCCTTTCCCTTCCCCCCTCCCTCCCGTCCCTCCCTTCTGGGCCTCCCTCTCCCTTCCTTCGTCCCCCTCCCTCCCGCCTCTCTCCTTCCTCGCCTCCCTCTCTCAATCCTCCCTCCCTCTCTCCCGCCCTCCTTCCCTCTCCTCCGCGCCCCCGCCGTCCCTCCCTCCCCCCTCCCCTCTCCCCTCCCCCTCCCCCCCTCGTCTCCCCCTCCCCAAGTTCTTCCATCTGAACTCGAGCGCGCCCTCTGCGCAAGCCAGCTGAAGCCACCCCCCAAAACAACGATTCCCCTCCCTCCAGCCTTCCCCCTCCCTCCCTCCCCCCGCCCTTTTGTCCCCCCTCCTTCCTTCCCTCCCTCCTTTCCCACCCTCCCTCCCCTCCCTCCTACCTCCCCCCCCTCCCTCGCCCCTCGCGCCCTGCTCCTTCGCCTCATGTGTCCCGCCCCGGATCCTCCCTGCCTCGTCCCCATCGTTCCTCGCCGCTCCTCCGCTCCTCCTCCTCCTTCCTCCTCCTCCTACTCCTCCTACTCCTCCTCCTCCTCCTCCTCCTCCTCCTTTTCCTCCTCCCCTCCTCCTCCTCCTCCTCCTCCTCCTCCTCCTCCTCCTCCTCCTCCTCCTCCCCCTCCCCCTCCCCTCCCCCTCCCCCTCCCCCTCCCCCTCCCCTCCTCCCATCTCCTCCCCTGCTTCTCCCTCCTCCCCCCTCTCTCCCCAGGACTCGTCTCGACTCCGATTCGATTTCGATGGCCTCCGATTCCGACTCTCGATTCGCCGTGGGTTCCGATTTGGGTTCCAAGTTTCCTGACTGGAGGCCTACTGCTTACGCAGAACGAAAGAGTTTCCTCTTGAAGTCGAAGAGGACCACCCCCGTCCCCCGTATAATCTTATCAGGGGGGTGGCCTGCGGTCGACGGATTCCATTCTTGTCGGTTCCCGGAACGAATTGAATATTATAAGTTCAAGACGGGGTAGAAATGGGATCCGCCGTAATATTAAGGTCCAGCGCGGATCCCGAAAATCAGAAATGGGATCCGCGCGCACGGAAATGGGATCCGCCGCGATTTCACGATTACGGTGAGGTTGGAAATCGGAACCGTGCGACCCTCATTGGGTTCGCCGTTATGATTTTCCAGAGGGCCCGTGCACCGCGTGGGACCGTCAGGTTCAGCGCCAAGAGGAAAGAACTTTCGGCCTGGGGATGTAGTTTGCCGATTGCCGCCGACTCGACTTCTCCCGACTTGGCTGCCGAGTTCCGCCGATCCGATTCATGCCGATCGCCGATCCGACTCGTCGAGATTCTGGCCTCTCCTGCTCCCTGCGCCTCCCCCTTCTCCCCCTCTCCCCCCCGAGGAGCCCGCAGTGACAGAAGCACACAGAGTGTCATAGGCCCGCGCGGATTTCCGTGGGTCGGCGCTAGGCCTCCCCTGGCGGCGCCTCCGCCCCCTGCGCGCTCCGCGCGCCAGGGGAAGGGGGCATCCAGCGCCGATCGAGAAATCTGCACGAGCCTCCGAGACATTATCTTGTCTCTTGCTTCCGCTTCTCGCCGCTTGCTCCTCTAGCCACCCCTCCCTCCACACAATCCGCGCGGGCCTCCAAGGACTCGTCTCTATGCCGCTTCTTGTTCCACTGTCCACCCCCCTCCCTCCCTTCCCAGGATTGGCCTGGCCGGGATCGCAGGTGCACAGTTGGCGCCCCCCCGCCAGGTTCGTGGCGGGCTGCCGGGTGGCGGCCCGTGGCAGACCCGCCGCTCGGGCCGGCTGCGCCCAGAAGTGCCTCCGGCATCGGCGCAGGGCAGCCTCGCAGGTCGCGCGGGAGCCCAGGGGCCTGTGGGATGCGAGGAGGCGTGGAGCAGGGAGGCCGGCAACACGCCGGTCGTTGAAACAAGTAGTTTGTGTCGGATGCCCAGTTCCCGTTCTACTTCAAGCGCCCTCCTACCTCAAGGATGGATCTGGGTTTGCTGTGTTTTGCTTTTGTTTGTCTGGGAGGGCCTGAGCCCAATCTACTTTGTCCGCCTTCCTGCTCCATGCTTTTACCGACTCCTTCTCGGAGGCGACGGTCGGGGCGAATATCCCAGGGTCGGGCATTACACGCATTCGCCTGGGAGCCTCACAGAAGGGATGGACCATCGGGGCGCCCCTGGATACACATATTGTTTTCCCCTGGGCTATTCGCCCCGATCGTCCTCCCCGATCCTTCCGACCGGCGCGTAAGAGTGACCCTTCGCCGGAGTGACCTTTGGTGCGGGGCCGCCCCAGCATCCGGCCCGCGCGCCTCGGAGCCGGCCGCCCCCGTGATCCCTTTGGGCCGCGCGCACCAGAGGTCATTCTTGCCTTAAGTCTGGCATGGCCCTCTACAGGAGGAAAATTCAAGAATAGTCAAAATATTCTCTGGGGACGATTTTTTTGGGGGGTGCTATGTTTCGCTAGGTTTGATAATTTTGTTGGCTATGTTTCATGTGTTTTCCAAAACCGCCTGTAGGAGGACAGGCCCGACCTAACTCTTGCCTAGGGTCACTCCTTGCGTGCGGCCGAGGAGGGACCCGGATCGCAAGGCTTCGGGTTGCTCGCAGCCAGCCCGCCCAGATCGACCTTGCTGGGCTCACCAGGCCCCCTGAGTAGTCCCAGCTGGCCTCAGCATGCCACCCGAGCAGTCCAGGGTGATCTCAACACCCTGGCGCCGCCTCCGGCGGCGCCCCTGGGGCTCTTCGCGCCCCGGGGCTGGATTCCTGTCGAGATCCTGGTCGGCATGCTCCGTGGAACAGATCGGGGGGCGATCCCTGAGATAGGACGCTGCGCCAAAATTCAACATCGCGGAGCATCACAACTGTAGCCTCATCGACAGACGGCATCTATACTCCACCACCGTGCCTGGCCATGGCCATCCTCGGCCCCACTGTGGTGTATACGCCCTCCTGGCATCGGCCAGGCGGGCTCATACACCATGCCAGGGCCTAGGACGGCCTTGGCCAGCCACGGTGGTGGTGTATAGGAGCCGTTATAGTACCTTAGGCCCCATCTTTCTGTGGCAATGTGCCGCCCTCGTCCCTCCTCCCTTTCTTGCTCTCGCCTGCTGCTCCCTCTTCCATGCATCCCTCCCTCCTCCCTCGTCCCACTCCCTGGCCCTCTCCCCCTCTCCCTCACACGCCCTCCTCTTTGCTGTAACGCTGGGCAAACTTACGCAGCGCAGTCGCCCCCCTCCTCCACCTCCTCCTTATCCTGCCTCTACCTTGTCTTACTCAGAATGTCATCTTCTCGTCCTTCTCCTCCTCCATGGCGCATCGCTGCGACATGTCGCCGCCAGGACCCCCCTTGGGGCGTCCAGAGAAGCGGCCCTGGGCGTTTACCAAACAGCCCTGGCCTGCTTGATTGTTTTGTAGGTGCGTCTAGTGAACGGCGTTGCGTGTCGGGATGGTTATTGTCGGGGTGGATTGTCTGCCCTCTAAACGGCGCTCTCGCCCGAGATTCCTTGCGACTCAAAAGGGCTTCAGCTGAAAGGGGGTGGGGCAATATAATCGGGGCAAGTGGATTGCAAATGTATTGCGCCAGAGAATTGTATTGCATTGGATTGCAACTTAGGTATTGCACTCGAAAACCCAGCAATACATCTGCGCTCCAGAATGTATTGCACGCCCCAAATCTAGTGCAACCCCACAAAGCTGTTGCACCACATCTATTTAACCACCCCCTTGTCGCTGGACCCCCTTTTGGGTCAGCCCGATACATCTTGGGGTGAAATGCCTGCCCTCTGGAGCGGCGCTCTCGCCCGAGACGTCCTCGCAACCCATTGGAGCGTGTGAGGGCCCAGCGCAGGCGACAGCGGCTCCCGCTCGACAAGTGTCCTCGAAGTCTTTACGCCCTGAGGCGCCGCCGAGGCCCCCAAAAACTTAAAGAGACCTCCTTGCCAAGAAATCGGGCATGTCCCTCTACCGGGGGGATCTTCAAGAATAGTTGCAAAACTTGACAGGGGATGCTTTCTCGGCGATGTTTCTTTATTACTTGTGGCATTATTGGGCATTACAGCCCCCGCCCCCCTCTCGCCCCCCCTGTAACGTAACACTCCTCCCCCCAGTGTGCTCCAACGGGCACTGCCGCCGTGCGCACGGCGGGGGGGAGAAGTCACATTATACCCCCCCGCCCCTGGCCCTTCCTCCCCCCTCTACACTGCCCATTACCGCCGAAACTAAAGAAGCGCGCTCCAGGGGGGACATTCAAGAATAGTAGAACAAATTCCGGACAGGCGCAGAACTACACCTTGGGCGAGTGGATTAGCTTCTTGCGCGGATCCCCACATTCCAAACTTACTTTTGCGACATCGTCTTACGTATCGGTTTGCCCGCCATACCAGGGACCGATCGCGCCTGTCGGATTTCCCGGGGCCTCGACTTCGATTGCCATTGTCAGTGTGGAATCAAGACTTGCGCCCCGCGAGCGGATTGGAGGATGAGCGCAAGGTGAGTCTTTCAGCTGCGGGGGGGCGCGGGCGTTTGCCGCCGCGCAGGGGCCAGGGGCAATTGGGAAACGCTCAGGGAAATGGAGGGCGGCAGGTAGAGGAAGAACGGGGGAGGTGGAGGGCAAAGCAGCGGGCGGGAATGGGGCACATAGTGACCAGGCGAGATGCTCTGACAGGGGGGGCGATGTGGGCGGAGGCCGCGGGTGGAATTCCCTCGGGAAGCCCCGGGACGTTCAGGCACCTCCGCCCGGAGGCCGGCAGGGGGTTCAGCGACCCTTACCTTCCTGACTCTGCGGGCGGGGCGCGACGACGCACCCGACCCGTACCCCGCCCCTTTCGCTAGGTGCCGGTCTGTACGTGTTCGCCCCGCGCGAGACATCCAGCACGTTCAGAACTACACTTAGGCAGGCACGTGGTCCCAACGTGTACCGCGCCCCGGCCGCTAAGTGCCGTTTTGTACGTGTCCCCGTTTCGCGACGCATCGGCTGCCCGCGCTGCCCATCGCCGAGGCCCTGTCCCCTGGGCCGCTTCCCACCGACATCCCACATCCCATGGCTCAGCGAACCCAGCCGTATGCCTGGGGGCCTCGACCTCGCGCGGCCCGCTTCCCTCCCCCGCCTGTGCCCCAGCAACACATTCGCGATCCGCCCCCCCGCGATTCCGAGCTCTTCTTCGTGCCAGATCCCCCGTCCGAGGGTGAAACGCTTGTTCACGTTCTGATTTTTCTTGCGGCTGCCGCCACGCTTCGCCGCGAAACATGGCGATCGCTTCCACGCTTGGCACGCAACGTCGTCGGCACGACCATCGCCTTCCATCGTAGGTCGTGAGGCGGCGTCCGTCCACCCAGACTGACCGACGCGCCAAATCGAATTATGATTGCCACTCCTGGTCCCCGCAACACGGTGCAGTTTTGTTGCGTGTAGCTGTAGACGTGTTCGAAAATTGTCAGGGGATGATTTCTCGGCTATGCCCGACCATTGTTCGGCATTTGTTGATTGTGTTTTTGATGTGTTGTCCAAGCTCCGCCTGCAGTGCACGCCAGTTGGTGAGCTGCCCGCGGGCGCGTTCGCTCGCACGACGGCCCCTGGCAGCGCGGTGCGCACGCAGAGTGCACTGCGGGATCGACCTTGGATGCTGGCATTAAGTCGGGCGTGTTCCCTACGGGGGGGATGCTAAAAAAAAACCAGACACCACCAGGTGACGAGTTTTGGAATATTGTTTTGTTTGGCTATGTCTGAACATATCTGCTGGCTCTGTTTCATTATTCTTCCTAGATCCGCCTGTAGGGGGACATGCCCGACCTAATGTTGGTGTGCAAAGAGGTCCCCCTCCAAGGACGGGGTTGATTCATAAACTTAGTGGGCGGCGGGTCCAAGGGAGAGGAAAACACACACCAAGGTCAACGAAGCCTGTTAGATCGCAGGTTTTGCAAGAAACTCGGCCTTGTCATCGTCGTTGCGCCGCACAGCTTGTCAGCCGTCTCGCCGGACAGCTGTTTGGCAGCCGCTCCGCTCCGATCACCTGACCCGTTACCGATCGTTTGCGAGCGAGGGGGGAATATGAAAAAGAAAAAGAACAACAGAAGTTCTCGCATCTTCTGCGAAGTTTTTTGTCTTCGGGGAAAGCTTCGAAAATTTTTTCCAAAGGCCGTGGAACTTGTGAACCTTCTGAGAAAGCGTTTTCCTTCTTCTCGGGACAGAGTCCGTCAGCTTTCACAGCGTGCCACCTTGAGGTCGGAATGCGCACCGCTAGGCCATGGGGTCGGTTGGCTGGTGGGGCCAATGTTCCCCTGGTGGGGGTGGGGATTGTTTTTGTTCTGTCCCAGAGTCTGGGTCTTGATGGGCCAATTCCCCACCACCACTACCATAGGTAGGACGGGGAAGAGGGGAGGATGGGGAGGTCCTCCTCCTCCTCCTCCTTTTCCTCCTTTTCCTCTTCCTCCTTCGCCTATCTATGGCAGTTGTGGTGGAACATCGGCCAATCAGGAGTGTCGTGGATTCGGGCATTGGCAGAGCGGATCGAGGCATCGCGGATGGAAGCAACGCAACGTTGGCGATTCGTCCACAGGTGCTCTCACCTCGACCGTGGAGGACGACCGCGTTGTCCGCGGACGAGACGCAGCGCGGAACGGTGTGGGCGCACTTTGTCGCCTGGAGCTGCAGTCATGTTGCCAGGGTGGTGCGCCGAGTCGGTGGTGCACTTTTGGAGTTCATCATGACATCGTCTGTCTGGACCGCCCTGGGACCTTAGCCGCCAGCGCGTCGGAATGGATGACAGCTCGTTTCAATGTTTCAATCGAGGAGGGAGTGAACGAACCCCAATGAAGGCGGGTGGACTCGGGGGGCAGGTCGTAGACTTCTCACATCAGCTTCACTTTGGCACGAGTTGTCGCTGGCGCAAATTCTTTGTAGATCCATGCAGCGTTCTGCACTTTCACGCCAGCCTCCGGTGTGGGTTCGATCGCTGCAGGACAGGGCATCCTGGGCTTTCAGCTGTCCCTGTTTTGGGAATGCCGGTCCGTCGGTTTTTCCTCCAGGCCTGTGCGGGTGTCACGCTAGGCCTCGTTTGCGTACGTTGAGAAATGATGCTGCGATTTACCCCACCCCCCCGCCGTGGACATTGAAGACGGTGGCAGGGCGGTGTAGGCGCAGAGATGTCTTTTACGAACCGCATGGAAGCCAGATGAGATGCGGAGAACTCGATCACAAGTTGCACGTTGTCTGGTGTGGGGGGTGCGGGGGGGGGGGGCAGATCTGAGTGCAATTCTGACGGGAGAAGGGGTGGGTGGGTCCGAGTAGAAACGGAGTGCCCCCCACAAGGAGACCCATTTGGGTTTCGTTTCGTGTCGCGCGTGAGGCCGAGGCGGAGGCGAGCGAGATCTTCCCATGGTGAAATCGGGGCCAACCCAAAAAAAACACAAAGGTGTTTTTTTGGCATCAAGGAGACGCCTTCAACCTGCCCCTCCCTGCTTCGTTTTGCCTGCCCTTGGCGCGGCTCTCTGCTCCGACCGTGCAGCGGGTCCTCGGCTGCATTCCATGGGGTGGAATGTGGCCAGAAGAGCCGCGGCCGACGCTCCTCCTCCTCCTCCTCCTCCTCCTCCTCCTCCTCCTTCTCCTCCTCCGATCCTCCTCCTCCTCCGTCCATCCCCCTCCTCCTCCTCCTCCTCCTCCTCCTCCTCCTCCTCCTCCTCCTCCTCCTCCTCCTCCTCCTCCTCCTCCTCCTCCTCCGTCCATCCTCCTCCTCCTCCCCCTGCCTCTTTTCCCGGGGCGTCGCCCCCGCCCAGGCCAGGCCAGGAATCGCCCCGGCCTCGGGGCAGGGGCCCGAGACGTTTGCACCTTAGGCGATGCTTAAGAAAACTCAAGTTGTCGGGCAGAGTCTCGATAATTCTTAACGTTTCAATGTAAATCTTGAGATTTTAATGGAAACGTTGGGTTTTTATTCAAGTTCTGAGACTATGAATTTCTTAACCCATGATTTCTTAAGCATTTCGCAGGGTGTACACTGCCAGAACGCACAGCACATTGCCTCCGGAGAAGCTCACAGGGCCTGCAACAGGAGGCAGCAGGAAACGTTTGCAGGGCCCAGCACCTGAAGCATCTTTTCTGCCCGACCCCGACCCCCCCCGTCCGAGCGAGCGCACAGACGATGCATGCCCTGGAGGCGACGGGCGAGTCGTCGGTGAACAAGGCGCTGATCCTCGGATCAAGCACTTTGGGGATGGGGCCTTCCCATCCCCAGATTGCGGAGGAGGAGGAGAAGGAGGAGAAGGAGGAGAAGGAGGAGAAGGAGGAGGGGGAGGAGGGGGAGGAGGAGGAGGAGGAGGAGGCGGAGGAGGAGGAAAAGGAGGATCTGTTTGTGTTTCCGCTCCACATGAAGTATCTCCCGTCGTCGCGCTCCCCTTCCAAGCCCCGATGGCCGCCGTGTGCCTCGCCCCCCCCCCCTTCGGGTTGTCGCTCCGCTGTCCCGTTGCTGTCCCGTGGCTGCTCTTCGGTTGGGGCCGCAGTTGTGTGTTGGCCCGTGGTTGTCCCGAAGTTGTCTTGTGATCAGCCAGTGCGGTTCGTCGGTAGTTGTCCCGTGATTGCCGTTTCCCCGTGGTTGATGTGGGCGTTTCGTGGTTTAGATCGTTGGCGCGGAGTCATAGAGCTAGGCATATTGGCACAACAAAATTTGACGCTGTGAAGATATATCAATATCGCTAGACAGGTAGCCAGATACATCGGCAATCAGCCTGGCACAAAGCACATCGTAAACGGAATCTACCCAGACCCCACCCAGTTGCCGTATTATTGTAAGGTGGTTCCATGGGATTTGTGATACACATTGTATGCTCGAATTTCGCCGGGTTTGGCCCATCCATTATTTGACCGTGTGCTTACATACAGCGTTCTCGGATACTTGACACGTCTTTGTAAAAGTGCACTTGGCTGTCCCCAAGGATGGCACTGAGCCTTGCCAGCCTGGTCCCCTTCATGCAGCTCGAGATGGGCATTGCTTTCGACCAGCGCCCCTTCTGGGCCGCCGTGGGCGAAAGCGTGGCGATCTACTCGGTGGATCACCTGAGAGATCTGCGCAAGGCACCTGCGAGAGGAGGAACAGCATGAGGAGGCTTACGGTGTTCCGACTTACTTTAGCCTCGATCACCAGGAAGCATTTTGAGCACCACGAAAGTACCGATGCTGGAGGGTTCTTCACGTGTCGGGCCCTGGGAGGCGATACTCGTTCGACACTTTGTCGATGCTGTTTCTGGGTGCTCAGAAGTATTTCTTGGATGTGGTCTTCAATTGCGATGGGAGCAGCATAAGAGGAGGCTTTGGAGGGATATGATCGAGGGAACAGCACCTGGATGAGCATAGACGTCGTGAGGTCTGCGCGGGTTTCTTGCATCGGCGTTCGGCTCCCCTGGCGTGTTGCACGCGTCAGGGGGGGTCATGCCGATGCAAGACATGCGCGCGATCAGAGAAGGCATGCGCATGCCGTTGCTTGTTCCCCTCCTTCATCTCCTCCCCCTCCCCCTCCCCCATCCCCCTCCTCCTCCTCCTCCTCCTCCTCCTCCTCCTCCTCCTCCTCCTCCTCCTCCTCCTCCTCCTCCTCCTCCTTCTCTTCCCAGGATTGGCCTGGCCGCTCACTCATGTCGTGTTTGTGGACTTCTGGTGCAGCTGCTCTGGTCTCCTGCGGTCGAGGAGGGAGGGGCGGTCTCCACGGGGCCCTGGAGGAGGCCCCCGCCGGCCCGAGAGGCGGCCACGGAGGGCAGCACTGCCTCGACCCATGCGGTGAGGCAGGGCGAAGCTGTCGGAGGGGACGGGGCTGGCCTCTGCAGACGTCGGCTGGCCAGGTCGCTGTGCCCCCAATCTGCCAGTCCCCCTCTCGTCGTCGCCCCTCAGTTCGGAGGTGGCCCAGCACTGCTTCTGGCGAGCAGGGAGAGCGGGGCGAGGTTCGAGGTTCTGGGCCCGAGGAGGGTTTTTGTTGCCGCTCTCGGCCTCCGGGGGATGTTTTTTCGGGCCCCAGGGCTGTCAAAAACCAGGAACCGACTGTCAGTGAATCTGCCATTCATCCTTCCCTCGTGACGGGTTTTCTGGGGTCCAGCTCAGACACCCTGGCCGCCTCCAAGTCACCACGCGTTTTACCCAGCGCAGAAGCCCAGCGGCCGAGAGAGGCAGTCAGAGAGGGGGGAGACTGAGGGGGAGGGAGGGGATGGGCGGGGGTGGGGCGAACTCGGGGCGATTCGGGATGACCGCACGGTATTGGGACTCGGGTCGCTCTCCAAGGATTAGGGTCGACTAGGGCGTCCAGGGTCCCAAAGTCGTGCGGTGAAGGCCGTGCGGCGAGATGCACGGTGTGTCGCCGCACCATGTTGTGATCTCCACGAAATGGAAGAGAGGTCAGGTGCCAGGGGCAAGGTCAGGGGAGCCATTCGCTCAGGGGTGTATGCATCGACCTCCAATGGCCCATGCGTTGCCGGTCGGAGCCTGATGGCCCACCCTGCTCACGATGTTCCAGCCTACTTGAGCCTGGACCGTCAGAAAGAGGTTCGAGCACCAAGAAAGTTCCGAGACTGGAGGGTTTGCACGTGTGGGGCTTTGGGAGGCGATATTCGTCCCACACTGTTTCGATATTGTTTCTCTAGATGCTCGAACTTGTTTCTGGGATGTGGTCCTTGAGCACGCTGGGGGCAGCATAACACCCCGCCAAGGAACGTAAAGGGCAATATCTCTGATCCTTCGGCGGTGCATCGCCGCTTCGAGTTCGGTGTCTCCGCCCCTGAGCCGGTCGGGCCCTGCCGCTGTCCCTGTGGCGGGGGTTGCGGCACCTGCGGCATGCATCGGGTTCCGGCCCCGCCCCGTCGGTTCCGACGGCGAGCACCACGACGACGCCGACGACGACTTCGAGCGCCGACGACGACGAGCACGGCGAAGTCGACGTCGTCGACGGCCACGGACGTCGACGAGCGCCGGCGAGGCCGAAGACGATCGAGCTGTGACGACGACGTCGACGTAGACGACGACACGACGACGACGACGACGACGACGACGACGACGACGGCGACGACGGCGGCGACGACGACGACGACGCTGACGACGACGACGACGTTGACGTCGACGGCGGCGACGACGACGGCGACGACGACGACGACGACGACGACGGCGGCGTCGGCGGCGGACGATTACGGACGACGACGAAAACGACGAGCGCCGACGCGTGGCGGCGGTAACATTCTAGCTCAGATGCCCTCCCGATACCCTCGGAGCCCTCCGGGGGCCCTCGAAGGCTCTCGGCGGCAGACACTCCGAAGGCTGTCGCAGGCCCTCGGACCCCTCCGAAGTAGCCATCCAGGTCTGCAGACTCGACTATGAGTTGTTGTTTTATCCATCCCACTCAAACAATCCTCGCGGCCATGCTTGGTTGATATATCCTCTGGTGTGGTGCTCTGGTCAGATTTCAGCGGCGTCCACCCGGCAAGTCGGCCATGAGAGTTGGTGGAAGCCTCGACCAGACTCAGACTTCGGAGGTTTTGGTGCTATAGCTGTTTGGCCCCCCTGGCAGGGCAGGCCCTGAGGTGCGACGTCATGAGTCACGGGCGAACTGAGGCATCGTGAAACATCACGACCAGAGCCCCAGAGTATGGCACAAGCCGGGTACATGTAATGTTGACTCTTTGACTTTTTGCGCGGACATCGCACGCAACATTCGGCAAAACGCGCACGAAGGGTCTGTCTTGCCCAGGGCCCCTTTTTGCCAGTCATCGAGGAAACGCCCTCACTCCTACGCCATACGCCGTCCAGCGCGCAGAACTGGATGAAACCTGGTGCCGGCTGAAGAGACACAGGAGGGGGAGGAGGAGAGGGAGATATAGAGAGATAGAGGGAAGCAACACTTGCTACTTGAGACGCTTCGCGCACCAGTCCATCCAAGGACGATTCCCAAGCGAGTTGCTCTGATCAGGCATGTGGGAGAGCGGAGGAAAGGCTCGGAAGCCATCATACCCTAAAAGGGGGAGGATGGAGCAGGAACCAGAGGAGACGGAGGAGGAGGAGGAGGAGGAGGAGGAGGAGGAGGAGGAGGAGGAGGAGGAGGAGGAGGAGGAGGGAGGAGGAGGAGGAAGAGGAGGTGGAGGATGGAGGAGGAGGAAAGGGAGGAGGAGGAGGAGGATGGAGGATGGAGGATGGGTGATGGAGGATGGAGGACGGAAGATGCAAGATGAGGATGGAGATGGAGCAGGAGTAGGAGGAGGAGGACGAGGAGGAGGAGGAGGAGGACGAGGAGGAGGAGGACGAGGAGAAGGTGGAGGTGGAGTTGGAGTGGGGAGGAGGGAGGAGCGAGGACGATATTTTGGCGGATGAGGAAGAGGAAGAGGATGATGGCGAACAGACAGGCCAGAGGCCTCTTGGATGCCTCTCGGGGTTTCTTCGGCTGTTTCCTGAGAGCTTCTTAGAGGCCTGTTGGGGCGTCTCGGGGGTCTCTTGGCTGTCCCTGGGGCCTCTTGAACCGTCTTGGGTACCTCGGGGGAGCCTCTCGGGGGTCCCTTGGGAGCCTCTGGGGGGCATCTGGGGGGCCTCTTGAGACCTCCTGAGCGCCTCTTGGGGCCCTCTTGGGGCACTCGTGGGAGCGTCGATGGCCATCCTGTGGCCACCTTGGAGGAGTTTGATTAAAGAATGGGAGGGTGCTCAATTAGAGCCCCTCTCCAGGAGGCCAAAATTAATCAACGACCTTAGTGAAATCAATGATTTATGCCATCTCGCCGACGCCATCTGGGACGCTCTAGCTACCCGCCTCCCCCCCCGTCCAGGTCCAGGGGGAGGGGTATGGAAGGGGTCAAGCTACCCTCCTAGATAGCAGGCCGTCTGGCTCGCTCTTACCCGCCCTCCGAGCACAGAAGTAACACCCGAGTGTCAACAGATCGCTCAGGAGCGCCGCACATGCCATGCGCGCCACGGGGCCCAGGTGCACCAGGCACCCTGGAGGCCCAAGCGTGCCAGGTGCGGCACATGCTCCACGTGCGCCAACAGTGCCACGTGTTCCAGCCGCGCCAGGTGCGCCAGCTACGGGGAACCAACAGGAACCCCAGGTGCCTAGGGCCCTGGCCCCAAAGAGTTCAGGGTCTTGAATCCCCCCGAACCGAAGTGCCGAGCATTCTATGAGAAGGGCGACTCTTCCAGTGAGCTCAAAGCACCGGCACCGATGGACAAGCTGTGACCCCTTGAGGAGGCGCGAAGCAGATGAGAGCTCAGAGAAAAGAATGCCCTGCGCAAGCTCCAGATTTGGAGCCACAGCGTAGTTTTGTAGTGTTAAGTCGGGCCTGTCCCTCTACAGGAGGAATATTCAAAACTAGTCAGAAAATAGTCGGGACGATTTCTATTAGTTTTTCCCCAATCAGAGCTTGCCTCTATAGGGGTCCTAGCGGATTAAAGGGTTAGGTAGTCTGTGCCGCCGATTGCCCAGGTGGCCGGGGCCGGGTGCCCAGGTGCCCGGGGGTGCCCGGGTGTGCCCGGGTGCCCAGGTGTGTGGCCGATTTCGGTGGCCGGGGCCGGGGGCCGGGGTGCCCGGGGATGCCCGGGTGCCCGGGTGCCCAGGGGTGCCCGGGTGCCCGGGGTGCCCAGAAGTGCCCGGGGGTGCCTAGCCTAATAGCCCTATATCCCTATAGCCCAATAGCCCAATCGCCCTATATCTCCATAGCACTATAATCTTATAGCCCTATGGCCGTACAGCCCTATAGCCCAATAGCCCCATAGCCCCATCCGTAGCCATTTTGGCTCAAGCAATTTTTGGCTCCGGCTTTGCAGCCGCGCCCCCGAAAAGCCCGCTTCCCACCTCGAACTGCCCGCTGTGCCTGCCGCCATGCCTGCACCTCGCGCCCAGGCCGGCGCCCCACTGGCGCTGTGCCTGCTGGCCATGGCCTTGGCCGATCTGACATGCCCCGGGGGCCCCGAGGCGTGCCAGGCGGAGCACGAGGACGTGGGCCTGCTGCAGAGTCTGCGGCAGAGCGCCCGTGCGGCGGTCGGCGGGAGGGCGCCCCCTGCCGAGCCCGAGCCCGACGGCAGCTCCGCCTCCAACCCCTGCGCGGGCACGATGCCGACGGACCCGGCCTTCGACAGGTTTCCCTGCTTCTCAGACGGTGTGGTGCAGGCGTTGGAGCAGGCCGGCGGCAACATCACCGAGGGCTTTGTGGGCGGCATGGACGTGGGGGGTCGCAAGCCCTGGAACCAGACGTTCGCCGAGGGGGGCCTCTGCCCCGTCAACGTGCACTGGCACCTCGGCACCGAGCACCTCTCCATGGGCGAGTTCGACGAGAGCGGCTCTGGCCCCGCCGCGGGCCACGAGGGCGATAACGAGAGCGTCCGCCTGGGCTTCCAGTGCCACCTCTACGACGAGAGCGACCCCAAGTTCACCACCCCGTACGACTGGAAGTACTGCGACCCCTCAATGCAGGTCGGGCAGACCTACGAGGTTCACTGGCCGCACTCGGCCGCTGGCGACTGCGGCACTCCATACCAGTACCAGACGCCCTTCCTGGACGGCGTGTTCTGCAATGCGGCCACCGTCCAGCTGTCCCCACTCCAGGACAAGGTCGGAGTGCACGGGCAGGTCTTTGTCATCGTTAACGACGAGGACTATTACTACCCCGACATGATGAAGGGCATGATCGTGGAGCCCAGCAGCGGCCTTGGCAGTGACATCGCCTACTACACGGGCTCGACGACCGGCACGACCGTCAACAACGAGATGTGCTCCGCGTACTCTCCCATCACCTGGCAGGTCGACCGAAAGTGCCACCTCATCTCGGCTTCGTCTTTCGACAAGCTGTGCGCCGACATGATGTCCCAGGCGGACGACATGTCGGCGGACCTGCACGCGCACGGGTCCCGCGAGCTCGTCGCAGCCCCGCTGCAGGCCAACAACATGGAGAGCTGATAATAAGGCGCAGCTTTCGTGAGTCCGTCGCGTCGACAACACGCCGCCGTCGGACCCGAATGATACAGTACAGCCAAAGTTTCTTCAAGCGCTTCCGAGTCAAGTTGATTCCCCACTCAGTGTTCGCACATCATCGATACGCCTGCGCCTTCGGCGTCGTCGTCGAGCCATCCGTGATCGTCGTCGTCGTCGAAGTTTCTCGCGTCCTTCGCGGCGCCAACGCGCCGCCGTCGGGCCCGAGCAAAAGCGGCACAAGCATGCACACCGAAGTGACAATCAGGGAGAGGGAGGGGGGAGCCACGTCTCGCCAATAGTTCTTTAGGGCTTCGCGCCCGCCAGAGCCGCGCTGCTCGCAAGTTTCGCGTTTGCATAGCACTGGGGTTTCCCGATCTCTCGCGGCTGCGCTGCAGAGCGGGCAGCGCGTTGCAGCGCAGCCGCGCGCGAGATGTCGTCGTCCGCGCTCCCGCGCGGCGCGTGATCGACGTGATGTTTTGCCAGCCGCGTGCGGAAGAAAAAAAAAAAACAACATAGCCCCATAGCCCTATAGCCCTATAGCCCTATGATCCTAACGCCCTATAGCAGTATATAGCCCTGTAGCCTTGTAGCCCTATAGCGCCCTATAGCCCTATAGCCCCATAGCCCTAAAGCCCTAAAGCCCCATAGCCCCCCCAAATTCTGATTGGGTTTTTTTCTGATATCATTTGATAACATCTGCGTATGTTTCGAACTTTACAACTTACCATCAACATCCCCCTGTAGGGGGACACGCTCGACCTAATTGTATTGCTCTTCTGACAGAGGTGTCTGGCCTGCGCGCCGCAGAAGGAACGTGCCGCACCGCCAAAAAAAATGCAGCATGGCCGCGGGGCGCCCGCGCGCACGCCAGATGTTTAGAGGCAAGTAGCATGTCGCAGCGTTTCTTGACAAGGGACGGTGGAGGGGGCCACATTGGTCCTAAGTCGGGTACGTCCCTCTACAGGAGGAATCGTTTTTAATAGTCAAAACATAGTCTGAGGACGATGTGTTGTAGCATGTTTGTTTTTTATATTTATTTTTGAGTATTGTTGCTGGTAGTTTTAGTTCTTCGTCCAAAATCCCCCTGTACGGGGACATACCCGACCTAACCTTGGTCCAGGTTGGCCCCGGTCGCCTGGGGGAGGGGGTGTTTCTTTACAGGGAGCAATGATGAAGAAGGGGCCCTGTGGGGCTGGTGCGATTCGGGGGCTAAGCGGATCTTGAAACAAGTAACACATGTCATGCAGTTGGGACCCATGACACCTGCTTGCCTCCCCTGTGCCCTGGGTTTCTTGGGTTTCGATTGCTTGGCTGCGGAAAGCGCGACGTTCCCACACCAAACATCGATGGACGTTTTGGGGTCTCAGGGTTGGTTTTCTTGTGGAAGGTTTCTTGTGGACCGGCCTCCACAACCTTTGAGAATGTCTTGGATCTGCGCTGGAGCGCTGGCCCTCAGAGCCGGAGTCGCCGAAGGCGCCGCCACAGGGGTCGAGCGCCGATACAAGAAGTCCGCGCGGAGCTCATGCAGTTGATGTTCATGGATATTTGTTGGATCCCTCGGCAAGATCACTAAAGCAGCCACCCGCTGGTATCGTCGGCGAAATCCGAGCCCCGCCCTCGCCGATGCTCGACTCAGGCAGCTCGATGGGCGGCGGGGGTAGGGTTCGGAATTCGTCGAACGATCTGTTCGCGGTGGTTTGCTCTCTCGGTCGCGGCTGGGAGGAGGACTTATCGCGATGTTCCGCGGTGGCTTCTTTGTTCTAGTCGCGGCCGCGGCGGCCGCGGCTGGAACTACAGCTGCATCTGCGGCCGCGGCTGAGAGCAGAAACTATGGCGATTCTTCGCCGTGGTCTTCGGCTTCCAGCCGGGGCTGCGGTCGCGGCTTGGCCACATCCGAACCTTGCCCCCGCCTCCCAGCGATTCAGGAGAATCGATGGTTGGGGGCCACCCTGTCGGTGATTCGGGCTCGATCTCCCCCCCCCTCTGAGCTGGCCCCACCCATTCATTTCGCCGGCGCGCCCCGGGGGGGAAGCGGGAACGGGAGGGCGCCGGAGATTTCCCAGAAGGCGTCAGATCCGAAGTCCTCTCTCAGAATGCCGGAATGGGGTCCTTTAGGTTCCTTTTGGGGCCCTTCCGAGCCCTTCAGAACCCTTCAGGGCTCCTTTAGGGTAAAGTCGGGCCTGTCCCTCTACAGGAGGATTATTCCAAAGTAATAAAAAAATAGTCTGGGGACGATTTTTTTTCAATTTTCTTCCAAAATCCGTCTGTAGGGGGACATGCCCTACCCAACGTTTGGGCCCCAGGGGGGCCCTTTAGGGCTCCTCTTGGGCCCTCCAGGGGACTTTAGGGCCCTTAAGGGCCCCTTTTGGGCCCCAGAGGGGCCTGTAGGCCCCCCCACCTACGTATGCCCCCCCCCTTTAAGTCGCGCCCAGAGCCGATGGTTGGTGGGGGCGGGGCTCGGATGCCGCCGCCTGCCAGCCAGCAGGCGTCAGGGGAGGAGGAGGGCCTGGGGAGGCCCTCCGGAGGCCCGGCCAGACTCCCTCCCGGGCCTGGCCCCGCCCTGCCCCCTTTTATGAGAATCCTTGTGGCCCAAAAGGGGGTGCAATTGATTGAGGGCAATTGGATTGCAATGTATTGCGAATGGTATTGCGTAGTATTGCAACTAATGGACTGCACGCAACAACCCAGCAATACATTTGCGCACCAGAATGTATTGCACGTCCCAAATCTATTGCAACACCACGGATATATTGCACCAAATCTATTGCATCACCCCCTTGTCGCTGGACGCCCTGGAGGAGGAGAATTCGACAAGCTTGCGCTCCACGTCTGGGCAACTCCAACAAGAATCTGGAGGAGAGGGCCTTCTGCTTCTCGCTCTCCCCTCCCCCCCGCTCGCCGCCGACCAAGACCCGTGGACCCCCCCGAGCGTGTCTGCTGGGACGTTCCCGGCGCGGCCCCGCGCGGGAGCCCCGCTCGTCGAGGGGCGGCTTGCCCTCGGCTCGCCCGCGGGAGCCCCGCTCCCGGCCAGCTCCGCCCCCATTGGCGGGCGTGGTTTCCACCACCACCACCATAAGTAGGAGGGGTACGTAGGGGGGGTCCTCCTCCTCCTCCTCCTCCTCCTGCTCCTCCTCCTCCTCCTCCTCCTCCGCCTCCTCCTGCTCCTCCGCCTCCTTCTCCTCCGCCTCCTCCTCCGCCTCCTTCTCCTCCTCCTGCTCCTCCTCCTGCTTCTCCTGCTCTTCGTCGTCCTCCTCCTGATCCTCCTCCTCCTGATCCTCCTCCTCCTGCTCCTCCTCCTGCTCTTCGTCCTCCTCCTCCTCCACCTCCTTCCCCCCTCCAACTCATGGTGGTGGTGGTGGTGGAAAACAGGCCCATGACCTATCTCAGGGCCCGGTAGAGAAACGGTTCCGACATAGAGGAGTATAGTTAGCTGAGGCTACGCGCGGGGGCTAGCCTCTCAGCGGCCCTGGCGGGAGCGCCGAGCCGGCCGTGTTCCTTTTCGTTTTTTTGTTTTTGCTGAGTTCCATTCCATCCCATTTCACCCTCATCTCTGGGCCCCTTTTAGACTCTTCCGCTTCGATTCGGTGCGATTTCGAAGGACTCCGATTCCGACCCGACACGACTTCGGATTCCGATCTGGGCTCCGATCTCTGTGTGGCGGCCTGCCAGCTTGCCGATTTCCGCCGACTCGGCGTCTCCCGACTCGGCTGTCGGTTGCCGCCGATCCGATTCATTTCGATCGCCGGATCCGATCAGACTTCCTGTGGAAGGGGGCACACTAAGCTTTGCCCCCTTCCACCTCCATGCAATCAAACTTGCCGGGGTCCCAAATACAGTCTCCTCGAGGGCCCTACAGGGAGCCCTCCGGAGGCCCTCTGGGCCCCGAGATCCAGCGTCATGAAAAACTTGCAGCATCGTGAACATCACGACCAGAGCCCTAAACCTGGAGCAACATCTCTGCGCCGCATTTTTCAAGCCAGATCGACGTATGATGGCCCCAGTGCCAGAAACAGTGCGAAAGCGCCCGCTGTGAGATATAATCGCAGCGCCTAGATCTCATCGGGCGGGCTAGGGCAAGGAGAAGTCGTTGTGGACGTTTCAGAACGCTCTCGGACCGTTCCCGAACGCTTTGAGAAGGCTGCGGCGGCCGATACACCCTCCAGAACCGTCGGATCTCAGAGATCTCCGGTGTATCCTTGTTCAAGTTGTCCCTGTCCTGGCCTCGTCTATGCCTCCGAGACGGGGTCCGAGTAGATGGGGTCGGAGGACTGCGACGCATCGCCGATGTATCGATGATGCGGATCGATGTGGAGCCTGATTTTCTCCACGATGACGTCGCCGATACGTCGCCGACCTCGCCGATGCATCGCCGAGACATCGGTAATTCATTGTCGACCCCATCCACCCTAACCCGATCCAGGAGGCCTGCGCTGCTACATCCTCCGATTTATCCCTGTCCCCGATGTGTCCCTGTCCTCGGACGCGTGGCAGTGGGGGGTGACCTGCATGGGGGGTGAAGAACACCCCCTAAAGGGCCCCTTTGGGGCTCTTTTCTGCACCTCCCGTTTAGGCCATCCCCAATGTCCGATGTTGTCCCAGGCATGGTCCCGCCCGATGTCCGACAGGGCTGGACCTAAACGGTGTTTTTGATGATTTCGTGGGCCGTTTTCGTTTCGACTTCGCTTTGCAGCAGAGGGGGATCGGAGACAAAAGCGAGGGAAAACGAAAACAAAACGGAAACGAAAAGCACCGTTTAGGTTCAGCCCTGATGTCCGATGTACGATGCTGTCCCAGGCACGGTCCCGCCCGATGTCCGATGTCCGATGTTGTCCAGGGCATGGTCAGGTCTTACAGTCGAGGCGCTGAAGAAGGAACCCTTTTCGTTGGGGAGGGTCTCGGTGTTCCTTGATTGTCTCACAGTTTGCTTTCTAGGTGTTCATTAGGTCTTCGATGGGAAGTCGAATTTTCAACTTCTGGAGACACGGGGCCTCGCTCCTTATTCCCTACCTAGGCTCTGCATAGAAGGGTTCTTACTCTGTGGGCTTAAAGGGGCCGGGCAGTGGGAACCGGCCCGGGCGGTTCCCCCAGGATCCGCCCCGCGGTTCCCCCAGTTGCGTCCCTTTAGCTTAGCGTTGCTTATCTCATCTTAGATTAGCTTATTTCATATTAGCCTTAGCTTAGCTTCATCTTAGCTCAGGTGTATCTTAGCTTAACTTACCTTCATCTTAGCTTTGCTGTGCTTTAGCATAGCAGAGCACAGCATAGCATAGTGTAGCATAGCATAGCGCAGCACAGCAGCTCATAACATAGCCCAGCATAGCATAGCATAGCGCAGCATAGCATAGCATAGCATAGCGCAGCACAGTACAGCACAGCATAGCACAGCGCAGCATAGCATAGCATAGCATAGCATAGCATAGCGCAGCTTCGAATAGTATAGCATACCATAGCTTAGCATAGCACAGCGCAGCATGACATAACATAGCTTAACATTGCATAGCACTGTATAGCATAGCGCAGCATAGCGCAGCATAGCGCAGCATATCATAGCATATCATAGCATAGCATAGCATAGCATAGCATAGCGCAGCATAGCATGGCATCGCATAGCATAGCATAGCAACTAATGCTGGTTTCCTAGGGGCTCCAACTCCTAGGTAGGGTCGCGCTAAGGTAATTTTGGGTTCCTTAGGCCAACGCGCCGACGGTACCTCAGGGAGGGCTCTCTGCGGGGGGGCACTCCGCGGGGCGGCGGCGGGCGGCGGCAAGCGGCGGCGAGCGCCGCGGCGAGGCCGGCGGCGACGCCGCTGGGCGCCGGGCGGGCGTGCTTCGCCTGGGGGCCGCCGCCGGCCTGCTCGGGCTGGGAGCGGAGGGCATCAAGCAGTGGCGAAGCGTCCTGGCTCGCCCATAGCCCTGCCAAACAATTCGGGGGTGGCCAGGCCTCCTACCCTGGCACGCCGATTAGCGACTTGGCCGTTTCCGGTTCGCGAGAGGGCGTCGCGGCCGTCATTTTTGCGGGTCCAGGTCCGTCGGTTTCGGTCCGAGGCCGTTTTCATTAAAGGGTGGTTTACTAAAGGGAGGTTTGTCCACCGCCGAACAATGTTCTAAGAACCTTTTGTGGTTCCCACGAGATGTTCTCAGAACATTTCTGGCGGAGTCTGTCTTGTTCTCTCACATCGGGTTCATGTTCTAAGAGCTCATCGCTTTTGTTCTTAGGACACTGCTGGGGTCTAAGAACATTTCGTGGTAGGACTACAGGAATCCCGGGACAGCCGGTCCCTGCTCAAGAGGGGCGAATGTCCAGAGATTCGTCTTCGAGATGGGCGGCATTTCAGCGAAGAGCGGAACACGGCATACACGCACACATTGTTGGCCGTCCGCGCGGATATTTCCTGGATGCTCGCTCGGGCACCCTGGCGGCGCCTGCAGCCCCGCCCCTGGCGCGGTCAGCACGCCAGGGAGGGGCTCCAGCTCGGGTCCAGGAAGTCCGCGCGGGCCGTCAGCAGTCTGTGCTCATACAGTAGGGGCGCGCATCAAGAGACCATCTGCTTTTCGTCAGGGTATCCTGGGTTTCTTCGCTCCGCGCGCTGCGCGGTGACTTCCCGCAGCCGGTGAAGGAGCTGCTGCGTTCAGAGTGCTACGGGTTTCCCCTCAGGTGTACCTCGCGCGCGGGTTCTCAGGGTTTGGTTTCTTGCGAGGGTGTCTTGCGGCCGCGCCCGCACCGTTCCTTTCTGTTGTTCCCTTCACCGTTTCCCGTCGGCTGTCCAGTCTTCTGTTGCTCCCATCGTACTCAAAGACCCCATCCCAGAAGAATTTCGAGCACCTGGAAAATTGTCGAACATGTGTCGAAACAGCATGGCCCGACATGTAAAAACCCTCGAGGGTCGGTACTTTCTGGTTTTGGTGATCGAAATTGGTTCTGGTGACCAAGGCTAAAGCAGGTTCGAACAGCACAAGTCCAGTCTCGGCATGGCTTCAGCGGCTGCGCCTCGCCGAGTGTGCTCCTGGGGTGTGCGGACCGTGCGGACCGTCCCGAAGGGCCGCCGGGGAGGCGAGAGGTGGCTTGAGAGCCAGGGGGCAACGGTTGGGGGGGGGAGGGACGCGTCGAGCCCCGATCGCCGACTGGAGCCCGGTGGACCACCCCGACCAGGGGAGTTCGGATGCGTCATCGCGCTGATCTATCGTGAAGTCGGGCGTGTCCCTCTACAGGGGGAATATTACAATATAGCAAACATAGTCGGGCGGGGGAGGATTGTTCGACAATGTGTGTCCATTGTTTGAGCATTTGTTGCCTATGTTTATTGGTTCGTCCAAAATCCCCCTGTAGGGGGACATGCCCGACCTAAATCTATCGTCGATGTGTCGGCGATTCCAGCTGGTCAACCCCCTGCCGTTGCCCATCAGCTTCGAGGGTCGAGGTAGGGACCCAGATCTTTGCCGGCGTGATGCTGTCCATCAGGCGGGGAAGACACACAGACGCAAATCTTCGTCGAGCCGCAGAAACATGTTGGAAAATATGGAAAGTGGGCGTGGAAGACGGTGTTCCAGAAAACAACAGAAAACGGGGCAATCCTCTGCGTCGATCTCTATCTAGGAACATCTGAGAAAATATGGGTGAAGTGGGGGGGACACGAGATTCCATATGTCTTTTATATTTATATGTGGGCAATCCTGTGTGTCTTCTCCCCTCCTGAGATTTGACGTCACGCAGAATACGCAGCATCGTGAAGCCTCACGGCCGAAGCCTTGCGTTGGGGCGGGCCCCGAAGGCTCTTCGAGAATTGAGAAGCAAGGCATCCAGTGTCTTCAAACACGTACTCAAAAGTTCCGGCTTCTGGGGGCGCGCCAGTTGACCCGAGACCAGGGTTGACATGGGGTCAAACATCCCGGCATAAGCATACACTGTTCTGCGTTCCGCGCGGATTTCTGAGGTCCGCGCTGGGCCCCGCCGCCCATGGCGCGCTCCGCCCGCCAGGGAGGGGTCCAGCGCAGATCCAAGAAATCCGCGCGGAGCGCAAAAGGTTTCTGTTTATGCATTGACTCTCGATGAAAAGCCGTTCTTGGTGAAGGGGTCGAGAGGTCTGGGATGCAGGTCACGAGAAGATCGCGCCGCCAGATCTCTAGAGAGGCCTCTTCGAGGATTGCTTGTTGAGGTTCGACCTTGAGTTCTGAAAGAAGTTGTTCTACCGCTGCTGGCGGAAAACCGGGAGGGGTCACTGGGGATTCCCAACCCGTCCCCCCCCCCTCGAAAACCGGGGGGGGGGGGGGGTCACTACCGGTTCGAACCCCTCCCCCCCCAGTCCATCATGAAAAGGGGGGGGTCACTACCCGTTCGAATCCCCCCCCCTTCCCTCGAAAACCGAGGGGGGTCAGTATACCGGTTCGACCCCCCCCCTCGCCGCCGGCAAACGATTCCCGCTCCTCGAGACAGTTGGACAATGGTGCGGATGCTGGGACAGTGGTGGGAACGGTGGTGGTACGGACAGTGGTGCGGGGACAGTGGGACAGTGGTGCGGACAGTGGTGGGCACGGTGGTGGTGGGGGCAGTGGTGAGGGGGCAGCGGGGCAGTGGTGGGGACCGTGGGGCAGTGGTGAGGGGGCAGCGGTACAGTGGTGGGGACCGTGGGACAGTGATGGGGACGGTAGTGGTGTGGACAGTTGTGAAGGCGGTGGTGAGGACAGTGGTGGGACAGTAGTACAGTGGGGAACGTGGTGGGGACAGTGGGGACAGTGGGACAGTGGTGGGGACAGTGGGAACGGTGGGACAGCGCAGTGGGACAGCGGCGGGGACAGTGGGACAGTGGTGGGTACAGTGGGGACAGTGGGACAGTGGTGGGGACCGTGGGGAAAGTGGAGAGACTGGGACCGTGGTGGGACAATGGTGGGGAGCGTGGGGACAGTGAGACACTGGTGGGGGCACTGGTGGGGACAGCGGGGACAATGGTGGGAACAGTGGGGGGCTGGGACAGTGGTGGGGACGGCGGTGGTGGGGACAGTGGTGTGGGGACAGTGGGAATGTGGTGGAAACAGTGGGACAGTGGAGGGTACAGAGGTTGTGGGGACAGTGGTGAGGGCGGTGACGAGAACGGCGGTGGGACAATGGGACAGAGGTACAGTTGGGACAGTGGTGGGGACAGTGGGGACAGTGGTGGGGACAGTGGGACAGCTCAATGGGACAGCGGCGGGGACAGTGGGACAGTGGGGACAGTGGGACAGTGGTTGGGGCCGTGGAGAAAGTGGGGAAAGTGGAACCGTGGTGGGAACAGTGGTGGGGACAGAGGGGACAGTGCGACAGTGGTGGGGGCAGTGGTGGGGTCAGTGCGAACGGTGGTGGGGAAAGTGGGGACAGCTGGTGGTGAGGACAGTGGTGCTGGGGACAGCAGTGGGGGATGTGGTGCGGACGGTGGTGGGGACCCCGGAGTCGTTTGCTGGCGGTGAGCGTGGGGTGGGGAAGGTTTCGAACCGGTAGTGACCCCCCCCCGGTTTTATGGAGGGGGGGGGGTTCGTACCGGTAGTGACCCCCCCCCGGTTTTTTGGAGAGGGGGGGGGGAGGGGTTTGAACCAGTATTGGCCGCCCTCTGGTTTTCTGTGCGGGGGGCGGCCGGGGGGGGGAAGGGTTCGAACCGGTAGTGACCCCCCCGGTTTTCCGCAGGGGGTGGTTCAAACGGGTAGTGACCCCCTTCGGTTTTCCAGAGCGGGGGGGGGAGGGGTTCGAACCACCGGTAGTGACCCCCCCCCAGCCCCCGGTTTTTTGGAAAAGGGGGGCGGATTCGAACCGGTAGTGACCCCCCCCGGTTTTCTGGAGGGGGGAGGGGTTCGAACCGGTACTAGGATGAGCTTCGGGGTTGCCAGACGATCGGAAGTTCCAACATGATATATTAGCAAATGCGACATGCTTATCACCAGATAGCGCTGAACACTTAGCAAGTAGTTTGCAAATGACTTAGCAAGTATTTTGTTAAGCGGGGCTAAATGGTTACAAGCACATCGTAACTACTTGAGTAAAGCGGCCCAACATACACTTTGTGGCCACTTGTGTAGTCTGTTGTTGCACCGAAGACGCATTCATCCTGAACGAAAAACCAAATTTGAATCATGTTGAACCAGATGTATTGATATACGTAGCTGGCCCCCCTGGTATATCTTGTTATATATGTTTAGGCACATTCATGTAACACGATTGAGCAGTTAGGTATATCAAAAATATTGGCCCAACGCGGTCCACAATTGTTTTTTTGGGGTCCCACATGACTCTGCCATCGGGGTGTTCGGCCCAGGTTCACGGCCCTCGGCCAATAGGTTTTCGGCCCTCGACCCATCAGTTTTCGGCCTATATATACATACGTACATACATACATATAGAGAGACCCTATATGTATACATACATACATACATACCTATATATATGTGTGTGTGTGTATGTACATATGTGTGTCCCCCGTCATAGGTATCCAACAATTTCCGGTGGGGTTTTCTATTTGGATACTTGCGCTTCTTTGTGTTCCCATTGGGTTTCCTATGGGGTCCCTGCGGGATTTCCGATTGGGTGTCCTGCGGGATTTTTGTTATTTTCCCAATGTGGTGGTCCCTATGGGGGGTCCTGTGGGGTTTCCTATGGATCCTTCTATGGTGGCTCTTACGGGGCGTCCTATGGGGATCCCTATGGGGAGTTTTATTGGGTTTGGGGGTTTCCTACGTCCCGTGCGTGGGGGTTTCTATTGAGTTCCCTGTGGGGGTTCCTATGGGGATTCCTGTCGGGTTTTCGATGGATGTTCTTAGTGGTCATCTGGTGGTTCCTCTGGGGGTCTTATGGGGATCCCTGTGTGGTTTCCTATAAGGTTTCATAAAAAGGGCTTCGTGTGGGGAACCCTGTGTTGGGTTTCCTGTGGTGGTTCCCATTGGGTTGCCCATGGTGTTTCTTATGGGTTTCCCATGGTGACTTTTATGGGATTCATATTGGGTGTCCTATTGGATGTCCTATCGGGGATTTCCCATTGGGATCCCTATAATTAGTCTCTGGTTGGCTTTCCTATGGTGTTCCCTACAGGTGGTTCCTATGTGCTGTTCTGTTGGGTTTCCTATGGGACGGGGGTCATATATCCCATGGAATTACATATGGAATGCCCAATGGTGTTTCGTTTTGGGTTTCCTATGGTGTTTATATTTGGAGATGGAAATCAATATGGAGTTGCCCACTGCGTTTCCACTGGTGTGTCGTTTGGGGTTCCTTTGGGGATCCCTATGGGGATCCCCGGGTGTGGTTGCCTATGGGGATTCCGATGTGGGTTCCTATTATTCTTCAGGCTCACGCCACATCCGCCGACCCCTTATGAAGAATCGCGCAGCGGTCTGGTCGCCTCTTTAGGTGGTCTGCGGCCCCTGGGCCATTCTGGGGGCATTCTTGGGTTGTCTTGGGGGCCCTAAGGCCGTCCTGTGGCAGTATTGGGCTGTCTTGGGGCTCTCTTGGGCTGTCATCGGCCTCTCTTGGGCTGTCATGGGGCGCTCTGGGCGTTCTTTTCGGCCGTCTTGGCCGTCGCCATCTGTTGCCGAGGACTGTGGTATGCCCTTGGTGACCTCAGAACTGCTTTGCGGTGTCTTGTGGAACCGTCAGGGGCGGCCGTGGGGTGACCTTCGATCGTTTCAGGCCATTGTGGAGCTATCTTGGCCCTTCCTGACCTTAAGCGGAACCGTCTCGGCGTCCTCAGAGGCTGTTTTGGCGCGCCATGAACCTCTCGGGAGCCGTCCTGGAGCTCTCGCGGGTCGCCCCGTCGCCTGGTGGACCCTCTTGGCGCGACCTGGAGGCGATCTGGGGGATTTCGGGCTCAGGTGGATCCGGTGGGGCCTTCGGCCAGGGCCCGAGGGCGGGAAATCACGGACGCGAGGCATCTGACAGCAGACCAAACCAAACACTATTATCAGACGGGCGCAGGCCATAGGCCAGTGACATGTCGCGACTGCGACGCGCATCACAAACGCTCGCGGGTGTTCAGGTGCCCCGCGTGCCCGACAGAAGCAGATGGAAAGGCCGGGAGTTCACGGACAGGACGCATCTGACAGATAAGCAAGGGTTCGGACCATCGCCCAGTCATGTGCCGCGCGTGCCAGGAAGAACGCAATCAGTCGCGAGTGCTCACGTGCTCCGCGCGCCCGAAAGAAGCAGATGGGAAAGAGCGAGAATTCGTGGACAGGACGCATCTGACAGATAAGCAAGTGAACGCCTTCTTCAAGAAGGGTTCGGCCCATCGCTCGGTGGTGTGCCGAGCGCGCCACGGGCAAAGGCAGATGGCGAAGTTTCGAAAGACCAGAAGAAGAATTATTTCCACCGGGGCAATCTGGTGGTTTGCGCCAAGTGCTATATGGCGGGACGGGCGCCTCGAAGAGACCCGCCGAAACGCCCTGCGGAAGCAAGTGGCGAGCGCGGCGGGGAGCAACGCAAGTTGCGAGGAATCTGACCGCGAGTCGTGCGCGTGCGCCGTCTTCGGGGCTCTCTTGGGCCGTCCTCGGCCCCTCTTGACCCGTCTTGGCGCCCGCTTGGGCTGTCGCGGGGCCCTCGCGGAGGCTTCTTGGGCCGTCTTGGTGCGGTCTTGGGGGGCCCTGGGGCCGCCCAGGAGCGGGGGGCGCACCAAAAAGTTTCGGGGGCTCTGGGGCCGCCCAGGAGCGGGGGGCACCCCAAAAGGCGCACGTGTAACAAATGCGTTGCACGAAGGGAACGGGCGATTTTTTACGTCTAGAGGGCCTCTCGGGGCGAATCTTGGATGCCTCTTGGGCCGTCTTGGGGGCCTGTTGAGCCGTCGGGGCGCCGTCGTCGATGTTTGCGATCGCTCTTGGGACGTCTGGGACCGTGTGGAGCTTTGTGGAGGCCACTCGGAACGCTCCTGGAGCGCTCTTGGGGCCGTTTTCGGAGCCCTCTTGGGCTTGTTGGCCCGTCTTGGGGCCCTCTAGGGGTATGCGGGGCACCCTCTGTGAGGCTCCTGGGGCCGTCTGGGAGCGGGTTTGGGGCCTCTTGGGCCGTCGGGAAGCCGAATTTGTGAAAAAAGTCAACGTTTCACGAAGGGGATGGGCCAATTTTTGCATCTAGAGACCCGCGTGGAACGCATCTCAGAGGCCCTCGGGGGGGCTCGCGGGGGCTTCTTCTGTCGTCGAGGACGCCTCGTGGCCCTTCTTTGGGCCACCTTGGGCGGCTTGGAGCGCTCGTCGGCCGCCCCGGAGCCATGTCGGGGCCACCAGAGGAGTCCCTGCACGATTTTCATGAGGTTTTGCGCGATTTTCGGGAGCGGATGACCCCTCCGTTCCCATCCGGGGAATCCGGCCCGACCCCCCCCCCACCTCCGTTCACATCCGGGGGGTCCGGCCCGACCCCCCCCCCCCCCCCCCCCCCCCCCCCCCTCCAAATCGACCGGGCCGGGCTCCCGGGGGAGGGGTTTGGGGGCTGGGGGCGGGAACATCTCACGCGCCAATGAACCCCAAGGGGTCGGCGGATTCCCTACCTGGGCTCTGCCTTAGCTTAAAGGGCCGGGCAATGGAAACCGCCCCGGGCGGTTCCCCCAGTCCCCTGGGAGCTTTAGCCTTAGCTTTAGCTTTAGTTTAGCTTTAGCTTTAGCTTAGCTTTAGCTTAGCTTTAGCTTAGTGTTAGCTTAGCTTTAGCTTAGCTTTAACTTAGCTTTAGCTTAGCTTCAGCTTAGTGTTAGCTTAGCTTTAGCTTAGCTTCACCTTAGCTTTAGCTTAGCTTCAGCTTAGCTTTAGTTTAGCTTTAGCTTAGTGTTATTAGCTTAGCTTTAGCTTAGCTTTAGCTTAGCTTTAGCTTAGCTTTAGCTTAGCTTTAGCTTCGCTTCAGCTTAGTGTTAGCTTAGCTTTAGCTTCGCTTTAGCTTAGCGTTAGCTTAGCTTTAGCTTAGCTTTAGCTTAGCTTTAGCTTCGCTGTAGCTTTAGCTTTAGCTTAGCTTTAGCTTAGTGTTAGCTTAGCTTCTAGTTTAGTGTTAGCTTAGCTTCAGCTTAGCTTTAGCTCAGCTTCAGCTCAGCTTTAGCTTAGCTTTAGCTTAGCTTCAGCTTAGTTTTAGCTGGGCTTTAGCTTTCGCTTAGCTTAGCTTCAGCTTAGCTTCAGCTTAGCTTTAGCTTAGCTTCAGCTTAGCTTCAGCTTAGCTTTAGCTTAGCTTTAGCTTAGCTTTAGCTTAGCTTTAGCGTAGCTTTAACATAGCTTTACCTTAGCTTTCGCTTAGCTTGAGCTTAGCTTTAGCGTAGCTTTAACTTAGCTTTACCTTAGCTTTCGCTTAGCTTTAGCTTAGCCTTAGCTTAGCTTTAGCTTAGCTTTCGTTAACTTTAGCTTATATTTAGCTTTCGCTTCAGCTTAGCTGTAGTTTGCTTTAGCTTAGCTTCAGCTTCAGCTTAGCTTCAGCTTAGCTTTTGCTTAGTGTTAGCTTCGTGTTAGCTTAGCTTTAGCTTAGCTTTAGCTTAGCTTCAGCTTAGCTTTAGCTTAGCTTTAGCTTAGCTAGTTCTAGCTTTACTGTTACTACGAATGCTGCTTTCCTAGGGGCTCCAACTCCTAGGTAGGGTCGCACTGGGCTATTTTTTTTTGTTGGGGGGTCCCATGGGGATCCCGATGGTGATCCCGATGGAGTGTCCCATGGTGGTTTCCTATAGGGTGTCTGATGGTGGTTCCTATGGGGTTCCCCCGGGGACACCTACGGGGGGTTCCATAAGGGTTCACATTGGGTTTCTTCCCTACCCAGGCTCTGCCTAGAAGGGTTGTTACCTGTAGCTTAAACGGGCCGGGCAGTGGAAACCGCCCCGGGCGGTTCCCCCAGTCCCATGGGAGCCGAGCGAAAGCAACAGCAAAGGTAAAAGCAAACGCGCGGTTCCCCCGGTTGCGCTCCCTGGGCGCCGAGCAACAGTAACAGCAAAAGGCAGAAGTGAAGGCAAAAGCAAAGGCAAAGCAACAACAAATCATAGCATAGCACAGCGCAGCATAGCATAGCGCAACATAGCCTAGCGTAGCCTAGCCTAGCACAGCATAGCATAGCATAGCATAGCATAGCATAGCGCAGCACATCATCCACGATTGCTGCTGCTGCTGCTATATATACATTAATTATATATATATATATATGTATACACTTGTATGTGTGTGCGCGCGTAGATGCAGATGTACATGTAGATGCAGGTGTAGATGTAGATGTAGCTATAGGTGTAGATGTAGACGTAGGTCTAAATGTAGATGTAGGTGTCGATGTATATGTAGGTGTATATATAGATGTAGATGTAAAGAACTCCCCAGTGCCCCGCCCTCATCTCCGTGCCTGCTTGCTTTTGCTGCTGTCTCGGCGGCTTGCTGCCTGCTTTTGCTGCTGCTTCCATTGCGGCGTGGCGTCGGCGGTTCTGCCGCTACTACTACTATTACAACTACTAGTAGTAGTCGTAGTAGTAGTAGTAGTACTACTACTACTACTACTACTACTACTGTTGCTACTAGTACTACTACTACTACGGCTACTACTACTACTACTACTACTACTACTACTACTAACTACTCTACTACTACTACTACTATACTACTACTACTACTACTACTACTACTACTACTACTACTACTACTATTACTACTACTACTACTACTACTACTACTACTACTACTCCTACTACTACTACTACTACACTACTACTACTACTCGCTGACTACTTATACTACTACTACTACTACTACTACTCTACTACTACTACTACTACTACTACTACTACTACTACCACACGACGACGACGACGACGAGCGACGACAGACCGACGAACGACACGAGACGACGACGACGACGACGACGACGGACGACGACGACGACGACGACGACGACGACGACGACGACGACGACGACGACGACGACGACGACGACGACGACGACTACTACTACTACTGCTACTACTGCTAGTGCTACTGCTACATCTGCGACGATGAGGAGGAGGAGGAGGAGGACGGCGTTTACCGCCCCTACTAATGTTGCTATCCTAGAGGCTCCAACCCCTAGGTAGGGTCGCACTGGGATAAGTTGTTTCAGCTGTGGTCAGGCCCGCGCGGCACGAAATCAGGTTCCAGCAGCTTGCTCATCCTCCCATGTCTGCGGGGATGATGAAGATTGCGGTGGTGGTGGTGGCGGTTGTGCTGATATTGATTGTGATGAGGGCACCGATGATGACGATGTTCATGCTGATGATGATGCTGATGCTGATGGCGATGAGGATGAGGATGACGATTGCGAGGGTGAGGGTGATGAGCTGGCGGGGCGCATCGGGCTCCGCCGCCGCGCTCTGCGCCCCCGCCCTAGCGGTGGGCATCGAGCTCCACCGCCGCGCTCTGCGCCCCCGCCGCCTCGTCGGCCTGCGCGGCGTCGGCGGCCTCGTCGGTCTCCGAATCCCGCCCAGCCGCGGCGGCCTGCAGGCTCGATGGGCGACGACGACGACGACGACGCGATCATGATCGCGTCGTCGTCGTCGTCGTCGTCGTCGTTGTCGTTGTCGTCGTCGTCGCCGTCGTCGCCCGTCGAGCCTCCTGCGCCGCTGCCCTAGCGCGGTCGCGCTGCTCCCTCGCCCCGTCGCGGACGGCGGCCGCCTCTGCCCAGTCCGTGAGCAGCTCGTCCGCCACCCTCCAGGCCGCCCGGCACGCCGCCTCCGCATCCGCCGGGTCGGTCGACGGCGAGGGCGACGCCGCGGCGGGCTGGCTGGCGCCGAGGGCGGCGTCGGCGAGGGCCCGCGCCGAGGGCGCCGCCGCGGGCCGCGCCGCGAGCGGCGCCGAGGGCGGCGCTGCGCGCGGCGCTGGCTCGAGCGCAGGGCTCGCGCGCGGGCGGCGGCCGCGGCGCCCGCCTTGCGCGCGTGCGACGCCGCGCTCGGCGGCGGCGTCGGCGGCGGCTGCGGGCCGACGGCCGCCTTGGAGGCCTGCGCTCTGCATTCCGCCGCCATCGGGGGGAGCGGCGGCGGCGGCGCGAAACGCCCAGCGCAATGTTCGCCATCGCCGGCCCCTGCGCCGCCATCCGGCGGCGGCTCGGGCGGCGGCCGCGGCCCGACCGCCGCCGCTTCGTTCTCGTCTCGAGCCGATCGCCGAGCACAAACGGCAGCGCCCGCGGCCCGAGCGGCGCCCGCGGCGGCAGCACAAACGGCTTCGACGCCATCGCGGCCGCGCCCGCCCGCGGCGCGCAGCCGCGGGTCCGACGGCGCGAAGCAGCGGCCCCGAGCCCGCGGGCGGAGGCCGGGGGGGGGGGCGCAAGGGGGATTGGGGGATGGCGAGGGAGAGGAGGGGGCACTGTCGCCGTGCGCTTGCGCTCCTTCGAGGGGGGGGGGGGGGGGGGGGGGGGGGGGGGGGGGGGGGGGGGGGGGGGGGGGGTGGCCAGTCAGCGCATGGTGGCGAGGCGGTGAAGCTCGCAGGGGGGGGGCGAGTCAGGGGGGGGGGGGGGGTGGGGGGGGGGGGGGGGGGGGGGGGCGGCGGCGGGCAAACCCGCGGGGGTCTTACAGCGCCGCGCGCTTGTTCCCCAAAGCGCAGCGCGCTCTTTCGCCGAACAATGCTTGCGCTTAGTGCATCTTACGCGTGGGCCTGGGTGGCGGCCTGGCGGCGCTGCACGTGGGCGAGGGTGGCGGTCTGGCGGTGGCGTGATCGCCATCGCCGCCTCATCGCCGCCCGTCGTCTGGGCCTGCGGCCTTGCTGCTCCGCGCTCGCCGTCGCCGCCCCGTCGCCGCGTCGTCGCCGCCTCGCCGCCGCCCGTCGCCCGGGCCGCGTTTTTCTGCGCTTGCAGGATTGCAGCGCGCACCTTGCATCGCGCACCTTGCACGCGTCGGCTGCTTCACAAAGAATGCGCCCTATAGGCTGCGCAACGTCAGGTGCACCGCATGTAGCGCGCCGCATAGATGGCGCAATATTGGGGGGTGGGGGGGGGGCACGTAGAGTCCACGACAGAGATTGCACCGCGTAGATGTCACCGCATAGGTTGCAGCACATGGCTTGCACCACGTATATTGCACCGCATATTGTCAACCAGGAATCACTGTTTAGGCCCGCGTCGGCGAACTTTTTTCATGGTTTTTCCCAGCGTAGCTCGCGCGGCACCGAAACGCCGACGGACCCGCGATCAAATCACGGGTAAGTCACAACGTCGACGATGAGGTGGGTACTGATCAAATCTGCTCGGTTCACATTTGACCAGATGCTATGTCCTCGCCGCCAAACGCAGCCTCGAGCTTCCAGCGCGCGATGATGGTTGCATGATTGCCATCAATGTTTGAGTGCAGCCTCACTTGTGCAACGCTAAACGAACCGCCGCCCTCTGCAACCAATGCAAAGTCATGCTGATCGCAAGTGTCGAACTCGCTGAAACGGCCGGTGATCAATTCGGACAGCTCTCTGGGGACAAACCAATAACTTCCTTCGCGAATGCGGTTTCGCGCCTGCTGGCGGCCCCTGGGCCCACCGGGCCAACGTCAAAATAGAGAGCGCCCGTGCCAATATGCGATGTCAGCTTGTGGTCTGTTACCTCATATAGTATGCCTTTCATTTCTTTGCCTCAATTGTTCGTATCGGTCGCGCGCCACTTGGGGGCGCGATGGAAACGCTCGCGCGCTTAGCAATTGAACAGCATGCCCTATGCATCAAGGTTTCTGCCGCCATGCAGCACCCAATGCAATCAAGCCAACCCTCGAGGGGCATGTCGCGCATGATAATGGCTGGGTCGTGAATCCCCACCAGCCCATCCAGAAACGACGCCCAGAGGAATAGCCTGGATCAGGGAAGTGGGCAGCACGCAGAGGAAGCCATTCTGAGACATCTTGGGATATCTCGAGCCATCTTGGAGGTCATCTTGCGCCCCCCCAGGCGCTCTTGGAGTTATCTTGATCAGCGCCCCCCCCCCCCCCCCCCCAAGGGGCCAACGTGCGGCTATAACCTTTGTGAAGCCAATGATTTGGCATTCTCGCCGAGGCCTCTTGGAGCATCTCGGGCGCCTCTGGGGTGGCCCCTTGGGGCCTCTTGGGGGCCCCGGCGGCCTCTGGGCCCCATCTTGGGGCCATCCAGGGGCTTATCGGGGCCCCCGGGGCGCTTCTTGGGGCCTTCTTGAAGGATACCGATTAAACAACAGGAGGGCATTAATTCGCGCCCCCCCCCTTCAAACAAGGAAGCCAACGTGGCCAAAACCATCGTGCAACCAATGAGTTTGGCTTCCGCGTCGAAGCCGTTTTGGCATTCTCGCCGAGGCCTCTGGGGGCAGCTCGGGCGCCTCTGGGGGGGTCTTTTGGGGCCTCTCGTGGGTCTGTTCGGGCCCCCCTGGGGGCATCTTGGGCCCATATTGTGGCCATCCTGGGGCCTCTCGGGGCCATCTTGGGGCAGCGCTTAGCGCGCCCCCCCCCCCCCCCCCAAAAAAAAAAAAAGGAGGCCAACGTGAGGCAACAATCCTGGTAAAACCTATGATTTTGGCTTCCTCGCCGCGGCCGTTGTGGCATTCTCGCAGAGGCCTCTCGGGACATCTTGGGCGCCTCTGGGGGGCCTCGGGGCCCCATCGGGGGCCTCTTGGGGGCCTCCTGGTGGCTCCTTGGAGCCGTCGTGGGGCCATCTATGGGCCTGCCGGGGCCCCCTGGGCGCCTCCCGCGGAATTCTTGGAAGATGATTAATGGAGAGGGGGGCGCAAATTGGCCCTCAAGGGGCCAACATGGGGCCATAACCTTACTGTAATCAATGATTGTGGCTCCCTCGCCAGGGCCGTCTCGGGCGCCCCGACGACTCGCGGAGCCCCCTGCCCAGGTTTTTTTTTTTTTTTTTTTTTTTTTTTTGAGGGGGGGGATGGGCACCTCCCCGAAGGGGAAGAAGGAGGGGTGGAAGAGGAAACTCCTTAAACCACAGACGCCCAGAGGGCTGGCGGGATTCCCTGCAGGGGTTCAGGGGCGACCGAGGGGTTTATTAAGTCAGCTGGCGAGCCCTTTGATATCCGTTCAGGCCCCCCCCCCCCCCCCCCCCCCCCCCCCCTTACAAAGCAGCGTCGGTGGCATTTGGGATTTGGGGCCCTCAGGGGGGCTTGCGGCCCCAGCGCGCGCAGGTGGGCACTGGGGAACAAAAAAGCAACGCCATTGTTTCAAACGCAAACATAGAACTGCGTGGCGTCACTAGCACATAGAACTTTGTGGCGCCACGCGCGTCGCCGACGATGCCCCGGCACCGGCGCCTGCCTCGCAGGCGCCCCGCTCCTCATCATCCGGCCCGACATATATATATATATATATACATATATATATATACAATCCCATCGCAATGGCAAGTAATCGGCGCGTCGACGCACGTCGCGCGGCACGGGCGCGCGCGCGCCCCTTCCAAGCAACTCGCCAGGGCCCCTGACTTGACCACGGGGCGCCAAGAATGCGCGACGCGCTGAAAACTTAGGCGCGAGCCATTCAAGACCCCAGGCAGCGGTGAAACGCGCTAGGAATGTCCGAACCGCAGCGGTCAGCACATCTGATGCGACAGCCCCCCTGTTCGCGGACCTGACAGAATCCACGACGTCGGACAACGCGACAGACGCCGCGCAGGCATCGTTGCAGGTGCTCGACTGCAGTAACACCCGCTGCACGAAGAGAGCTAGCACGCCTGACATAGCACGAAGCCCACTCATGCCCTGAGAGCCCCTCGAGAGGGGGCGCGATGGCCCCGAGGGTCTGCCCCATGATGGCCCTAATACCCGCCCCATGATGGCCCCGATGGCTTGCCATATGCCCCGGAATGAGCCCCCGAGAAGTCCTACCAGCCCTCTGGGAGTCGGTGGTTCAGGGAGTTTCCTCTTCCACCCCTCCTTCCCATTCGGGCTTACCCCTCCCCCTACCCCCTCCCCGTGGACCTTGGCAGGGGGCCCCGCGAGTCGCCAGGGCGCCCAAAACGGCTTCGGCGAGGAAGCCGCCATCATTGCTTGCGCTGAAGTGTTGGCCCCATTTTGGTATCCTGGGGGGGGGGCTAATTGACGCTCCCCTCTCGCATGATCGATCTCCAAGATGGCCCCGAGAAGCGCGCGGGAGGCCCCGGGGGATCCCGCGGCGGCCCCAAGAGGCTCCCAAGAGGCCCCCCGGAGGCCTCCAATAGACCCCCAATAGGGCCTAACCGACCTCCCAGAGGCGCCAAAGATGCCCCAAGAGGCCCCGGCGAGAGCGCCAACACGGCCGCGGCGAGGATGCCACAATCATTCGTTTTACCAAGGTACTGGCCCCATTTTGGCCTCCTGGGGCGGGGGGCGCTATTACTGCCCCCCTCTCGTTTGATCGATCTCCTCCGAGATGGCCCCAAGGGGCGCCCGCGAGGCCCCGAGAGATCCCGGGGCGGCCCCAAGACGGCCCCACGAGGCGCCCAAGAGACCCCCCAGAGGCACCCAATATGCTCCACGAGGCCTCGGCGAGAATGCCGCAACGGACTCGGCGAGGAAGCCGCAGTCATTGGTTTTACAATGGTTTTGGCTCATTGTGGCCTCCTGGGAGGGGGGGGGGGGCGCTACTCAATCCCCCCTCGCGTTTGATCGATATCCTCCCAGATGGCCCCAAGAGGCGCCCAGGAGGGCCCGAGAGGCCCCAAGATGGCCCCACGATGACCCCAATATGCACCCAAGAGGCCCCCGGGGGGGCCCGGACAAACCCCCGAGATGGCCCAAGAGACCCCCCCAGAGGCACCCAAGATGCTCCGAGTGGCCTCGGCGAGAATGCCAAATCATTGGTTGCACGAAGGTTTTAACAACATGTTGGCGTCTTGTGGGGGAGCGTTGATTAAGATGACTCCAAGAGCGCCTGGGGGAGCCCAAGGTGACCTCCAAGATGGCGTCGTTGGCGTGCTGCCCACTTCCATGATCCAGGCAATCCCTTTGAGCGTCGTTTCTGGATGGGCTGGTGGAGATTCGCGAAGCGTCAACAAGTCACCAGACGCCCCGACAAGCCCCCCCCAGGAGCCATCGCGGCATCACCCGGTGCCATCGTTGCACCGCACATGCATCTGGTTTCTGTTCCAACCAAGGTGGCGGGATGTGCCGACTGCCTGTGAAATTGGCAACGTGTTGTTTTCCCCCAGCAAGGCGGGCGGAATTGCAGACCCATCCTGCATTCCCCAGTGCTGCGCGCATTGCGCCACCGACTACTCAAACATACACGCTGGCGGTGGTAACTCGGCAGCCTGCGCGTATCCAGACCACCCTCGCCCCACGTCGTCGTCGTCGCCGTCGTCGTCGTCGTCAACGTCGTCGTCGTCTCATCCCACTCCCGCTCAGCCTAGCGCAGCGCGCTGGTGTCGTCATCCAAAGCGCTGCTCGGCGGCGGGCGTACCAGTCGCGCCCGTCGTCCTCTCAGTACTGATCCTCATCACCAACATCCGCATCATCGTCAGCCTTGCGATTCGCACTCTCGTAGGCCTGCTGCTCCCGCAATTCGATTATTGGCCGAATCCATGTGATATCGGCCCACTCGTTGGCAAGGCTCATGGACTTGTCCCACTCGTAGGCCCTGATTGCCAAGATGTTCTTGATGCAGCGTTCCCCCCCATCCCGCGTTGGTCTTGCCGCCCTTGCCGCTCTGGTTGGTGATGCCCTTGGCGCCCTTGCTGCCATCCTCGGACGTCGCGCTACCGGCGGCAACGCGTGCCTCCTCGAGGCGGTTGAGCCCCTCAATCTGCGCATCGAGCTCAGCGGTCTGCTTGTCCTTGGCCGCGATCCGCGCGTCGACGCGGGCGCGCGCCCAGCTGTGGTGGGGCTCGACCACGAGGCCCCGCCATCCCTTCTTGGCCCAGAAAGGGACATGCAGCCTGACCTGGCTTGGGCCGGCCTCGCAGCACAACGCGTAGATATGCCCAGGCCCCGCGTCGAACAGCGTGTCGGCGATGTACCAGCCCTCCGCGTTCGTCGTCGTCTTGTAGAATAAGAATAGCTGCTTCGAGTTGGCTCCGTTGCTCGGCTCCTGCCGATGCACGCTGTAGCCTGACGGGTCCGAGCCGACCATCCAGTAGGTGCTTGGCGGTTCTCCAGCGTCTGGCAAATATCTGGGCCCTAGTACTCCACGGCCGCGAGGACTGCCTCGTTCGAGATGCTGGCTGCCATGGCGTCGCAGAAACGGGTGTCGAACTGCCCGCGCGCAGACTACAGCACGTCACACTCGGTCTTCGCTTTCTTCATGCGCGGGGGGATCGAATCTGGCGGGCGCGGCCCCGCCGCCCTCAAGCTGATGCGAGGCGCCGCGGGCGACTCCGTGGGCCACTGCTGAAGCGACCGCGGCGGGTGTGCCAACGGGCTGGCACCGCTCGCCATGTCACTTGCGGGCACGCCCGCGCCCGAGGCTCGCACCTCGCACGCACAGCGCCCGACGCAGTCGATCGAGCCCGAAACGGCTATGTAGGATGAGAGGGAGGTCCACCATGCCCATCGGGGCGCACGTGGCCTTGCTTTTCTGAGATGAATCCCACCAGCCAACTGGGCGCAAGTGGTCTCGCAGGCCCCACGAGCCCAACAGGGCTAATGCGAATGTTACATGCTAGATTCCATGATGTGCCATGATATGATAGCGCTGTGGTGCGCTATGCCATGCTACGCTATAGCTATGTCATGCTAGTGCTATTCGGTGCAGTCTACACAGTGCAGTCGATGCCTCCCTGCGGGTGCCATGTGCACAATTCTTAAAAAAGGGGCTCAAGCACTTTGTTGCGGAATCTGGTGTCCACTGCTTCAGTGCATATGGCCTTCGGGCCCTCGGGGCTACATGCGGCGCTCGTCGCCCAGATCGTGCCCGCCATGCTATCCATGCGGGGAGCTGTGGGTCAGAGTTTTTTCGGGCCAGCGCTCTTCGGGGCCTCTCGGTGCCCTCTTGGAAACTGGTTGGGGCCCTCTTGGGGCATTCGGTAACGCCCCGACGAGCTCTGTTCCAGATCTCTGCGGGCAAGAGCTATTGGGGGCCATCCTGGCGCTCTCTTGGAGACCCATTGGGGTCCTCTTGCCGGGGCCTTCTTGGGGCCCTCTTCAGACATGTGCGAAATGCTTTTTCGATTGTGGCCGATCGATGCTTCGCGTTCGTTCAGTGCTCGATCTCATATGCATTGCATCCTACTGGGGGCGCTGCCCCGTCCATCCGCGCCCCCGCCCATCGATGTCGCGATGCTCAGACGGAGAGGGCGGGCGCGCGGAGGGCGAGCTCGCTGGGGGAGATGGCGAGGGCGAGATTGATGACCCAACGGGGGGGGCCGAGTGGAATTTTGGACATCGGTGACGATGGCCAGGCTGGGAGCGACGATGACGCGGGCGGTTTCAAGGGCGAGCTGGGGCACATTTTCACAGCCGGCGGCGCGACGCGTGCAACCGTCATGGCGATGCCGACGACGACGGGAGGCGGTGGTGAGACATCGCGATGGTGATGGTGGCGACGTTGTGTTGGTGGCTGCGCCATGCCCTGACCGCCACCACGCCCCCCTTCGACGCAAAACGCACCCCGCGCGGCGAATGTCCATGTATCGGGCGTTCGCCCGTGGACGTGCCCCCCCAGCGCGCCGGGGCATAAAGCGTAAGCTTGGGTAGTATACGCGCCGCCGGCGCGGGTCACATGGCATCAGCGCCATTTGCGCGATATCAGGGCCAGCGCCAATTGCGCCATCATGACTCAACGCCTCAGCTAAGGCAGCCGCTGCGCCCCCAGGCGCGATAAAGAACTTGCGCTTCTTGGCGCCGCCGCTCATGATGTAGAACTTCTCGCCGTGCTTGCTCGCGCCCTTCGGCGTCGAGAGGTTCCGCTCAACGCAGGGCTCGCCCCGCGCGGGCGCGTCCATGTTGCCCGCGGCCGCGGGGGGCATGTCGCGCGCGACGCTCAGTTGGTCACGCGGGCGCGCGCAGCGCAACGCGGCGATGTCCGCATCGTCGACCCTGGTGGTGATGGCGTCGGGATGGCCGCGCGTGGCGCGGGCATGGCTGCGGCCAACGCGGGGCGAGGCCTTGTCCTTCCAGGGCCTGCGTGAGCCTGGCTGTGCCTCGACCTTCTCGAGCGTGGCAGCGGGGAACAGCTGGCACCTCCGCGCGCCGTCGGCAAGCCGCGACGAAGCTTGCTTCACGTTCCGCTTCCTGATGAGGTCCTTCAAAGCTACGCTGCTGGAAACCACCCGCGAGCCCTCTGGTGGGTCGCCATGCGAGCTGAGATTGCGCACGGCGCGTTGCAGGCTTCGGTTGCGAGAGTTGATCTTCGCGAATATCACGCCGCTGCTCATTGAGGTCGCGCCATGGTTAAGGAACTTCACTGTGAGTGGCATGCCGTCGGCGACCCCGACGTCGACCGCTACCGCGCGCGCGTGTGCTTGCACCCCGCGTTGCTAGCCAGTGCGGCTAACAGACGGCACCTGATTCAGCGCTGGCGCTAAGGGCGCCGCGGCGCCCTGAGCCGGCACGCGGCTATAATGGTGATGGCGGCGCGGGATGCGGCGGCGATGAAGCCCCAGTAGGGGCCTATCAGATGACCCCAAGACGACACCAGGGGAACCCCAATAGGAGAGGGCCCCACGAGGCGAGGCGCTTGGGCCGCAGAAGGGGCGACGCTAATTCAGAGCCCCCGCCCCTTGATCAGCAACAACGCTGGCAACAACAATGCGTTGAAGCAGGTTAGCTTATCGGGGTGCACCCTCATGATGCGTTTGGTCCAAGGTGGCGCCAATCTAGATTCAGGGAGCCCGGGGGCGTGCTGGGCGTCATTTCGCGCGGCCCAGGGCCGCCCTGAGAGGGCCTCCGAGACGGACCCGATACCCCATCATGATGAGGATTAGGAGGATGAGGAGGTTGGGGATAGGAGGTTGGCGGTAGTGTTTGACTATGGCGCGGTGCGCTGTGCCCGGAATAGCCATTCAATGCGCGATGCATTGGCGGGAATGGCGGCATGCATCGGCGCTGCACGGGAGCGTCGCGCACTGTTCAGACTCCACGCGCGCCTCACCTCTTGAGGCATGCCAACGTCTCGTGAGCCTTGATCGCCTTCGTGGTGTTGCACAAGCACGGGGTTGACGCGCCGTGGTGGTCAATGATCTTGGTGCGCATGTTGACGGCTTTGGTCTCCTCTGATGTCTTCCCCACCAGAAGGCGCTCATGCCGTGCGAGGCGTCGATCTCCGCCGTGGCAGGCTGCCTGGTGGGCTTGATCGCGAAGTACTCTTGCTGGCCCGCGCCGTCCTTGCCGTTTCCCAATGGCCCCGCGGGCTTCTTGGTGGAGATATTGGACAGCGGCGCCATCGGAGCGAGGGCGAGGGCGCCCTGCTTGAACCCCCCCTGGGTCATGACCACGTCGGGGCATCTGAAAAGCTTCAGGTCATCATGGGCCTCGTATATCTCGTGGATGGCGATGAATAGCCCCGCCTTAATCCAGTCGATAGCCCACGCGTGCACGGTGTCTGCTCTCGCCGTCAACCCAACGCATGGGCAGCGCACTCCCGTTGCACAGCGACCGCTTACCCAGAAACTCCTCCACTGCGATCGAAAACGCGATCCCCCTCTGCGCGCCCACGTAACCCAACGCCTGCTGCAGCTGGACCCCATCGGCGAACCCGAGTAGCTTCAGGAGGCCCTCAGGGTCCCCCGCGGCGTCCTTCTTGATCACTACGCAGCCCGGGCGGAAACCACTATGCGAGCAGATCCAGACAGGGTCCTCGTGATCCTGCATATCTGCAACGGCCTTTTGTTTTTTGGACGGCGTTGCGCTGGCATCGGCGTCCTCCACACTATTCAAGTAGCCGGCCTTTTTCCGGGCGGACTCCCATGAGTCGCACGCGACCTCCGGCCCGACGGCTGCGGTGAGTTCATCGAGGAACTGCGACTGGATATCGGGCAATTCCATCGCTCTTTCGTCTTCGCCTTGCGCCCCCTTGTCGCATGTGCGACCAAGGGGGCCCAATTCGTCGTCTGACTTGAGCTTCTCTCCGTCCTTCATGCAATTAACGATGATTGCAGCGGCCCTGAGGGGTTCCTCCGCACTCAGCTGCTGTCTCCGCGTTGGCCTTGGGCGCGAGCTTCATCGCGTCGCTCCTCGACGAGAGATTGGCGATTCCGTCCTCCATGGTACTCGGCGTGAGGTTGGCCAACGCCATCGCGTTCCTGATGAGGGGGTGCTTCCCACTGCTGTCGTAGAAGGTGGTATCTGCCACAGCCTTCCAGAAGCCCCTGGGAAGGCGCCCCCCCCCGCGCCCCCCCTTCTCCGCCCCCGCCCGCGACCGACAGCGCGCGATTGGCCAGCCGCGGGCATGGATCGTCGCTGACCCCGCCCAAACACGACGCGCCCAGCGCGTGCGCAACCCGTGATCATATAACGCATCGCCGAGCAGATTATCCATCGCCGACGGGAGGCCGATCGCACCGCTTCAAGGCGCGGGGGCGCGGGGGCGCGGGGGGTGCCCCTCCGACAGCCTCGTGCCCAATACCACAGTGGCGTGAAACTGCGCGGCCACCTTGCCGATCAACTGAACGTGGGCGGCGCCAGCCCCTCCAGCGTTGATCCGAACAATCTTAATGGGCTTTTCCACGCAGGGGGAGCGCGGACGCCCCATGGATCGCGCGGGCTCTTGCGCCATCTCTTCCAGGTTATCGTGCGCCTGGTCCCCGTCCTTCAGATGCTCCGCCATTATCTGCGCGGCCCCCACCTCCGGGGCGCCACGTGGTCGTTTGCATTGAGTGCCTTCTGCGCGAGATCGGCGTGCCGAGGGCGCTCCCGTCCGCGACCGCGGATCTGATCCACCAGCCCCGCCCGTCCTGGACCATGGGCTTGGAGACTCGCGCCAGCCCGATGGGCCTGGCGCGGGCTGAGCCCGAGGCCGAACCTGCGCCTCGGGTGCGCGAAGAAATGCGCAGGGCTGTCATTCTTCAGAAGCCTGATTAGGCGCTCTCCCTTGAGAGCCCCGGTTGTCTCCCAGAAGGTCGCGTTGGCGCCGTCGGAGCTGGGCTGCTGCCCCCTCGCCATGCGCTCGTCGATGCGCTTCTGTGTTGGGTTTGCGCGGGCAGCGCGCCCGCCATGAATGCTGACCACGAACGAAGTATCGAAGCGATATATGCAGCTGAATACAGCTCAGCGTCGAAGCGCTGCTTGGGCCAACTCGGCTACGGTGAAGCCCTGGCATGCGACAATGGGGCTCATGTTAGCCAGCGTGGGTCCCAACCGACGGCGTATTGTACCATTTGCACTGATATCTATGTTGCGAGGTATGTGGGGCGCCCTATGTCGCGCAATATGCGTGGTGCCACCTACGCGGCACAATCGATGTGATGCAACCTGCGCTGCGCGGTGCCACCCGTGGTGCAATCTATGTGGCGCCGCCGGCGTGGCGCAAATTGTTTGGTGCGATCGATATGATGTAGGATATGTGGTGTATAAACTATGCTGTGCAATATATGCGGTGCGGCGCATGTGGTGCGTTCGATGTGGTGCAACATATGTGGTGCAATCCATTTTGGCCGTCTTGAAGCTGTCCTCCCCACTGCCCGCGCGAACGGCCCACCCTCCCACCCGCAACTTGGCCGCGAGACCTTAAGACAACACCGTGACGGCGGGTGCCAGATGGCACTTGGCCACGACGCCGACGACGACCGCGACGACGACGACGACGGCGCCGCCGACGCCGACTACAACGACACCGACGACGCCCCCAACGACTTCGACGACGACAGCGACCACGACGACGACGACACCGACGACGACGACGGCGGCAGCGGCGACGACGACGCCGACGACGACGCCGACGACGACGACGAAGACAACGACGACGACGACGACGACGGCAACGACGTCGCCAACGAAGACGACGACGAGGGAGGAGGGAGGACGACGACGGCGACAACGACGACAACGACGACAACGACGAGGGAGGGGGGAGGACGGCGACGACGCGAACGACGAAGAGGGAGAAAGGACGGCGACGCCGACGACGACAACGACGAGGGAGGAAGGACGACGACGACGACGACGACGACAACGACGACGACGACGACGACGGCGACGAAATAGGAGGGACGATGACGAGACGCCGACGACGGACGACGACGACGACGAGGGAGGAGGAGGAAGGACGACCACGGCGACAACGACGACGGAAACGACCACGACGCCAAAGAGGACGACGACGACGAACACGAGGAAATACGCAGGACGACGTAGGCGACGACGACGACGACGCGGGGGGGGGAGGACGGCGACGACGACGACGACGACGACACAAAAGCGCGCGCGTTTTTGTTGAAAGTCCGCGTTGCGAAACCTTACGTTTTGTAAGTTTTTTGGACGCGCGATTTTGACATCCTTCCGAAACCGGCGGGCTTCGAAGGATGCCGGCACGCGCGCGCGACGACGCGCGCGTCTGCACTTCGCCCCATGTTTTGCAGAGGACTCTCGCGACGGCACACGCGCAAGGGCGTTCGACTGATTTCGACATGCGCGCGCGAAGCTCTTTTAATCGCATTTTGTAACAAACTTGAACAACCCATGGTTTTCTTGAGATTGCGCATGAGCTCGCGCGGAAGCTTTTTCAGCAAATCAGCGCTGCGAAACCATGTTTTTTTTTCTTTTGGAAGCTCGATTGCGAAAGCCTTCCGGCGCCGAAGGAATTTGAAGGATTTCGGCATGCGCGCGCGACGACGCGTGCGCGCACTTCGCCCCATTCTGTTGCAAGGGATCCGCGAACACGTGCTATTTTACAACAACAAATGCCACCGCGTAGTGTTTGTTTACAAGGGGACCTCAGGGGGGGGGGGGTACCGGCTGGCCTGGGACATTGTGATTCCAAATTTAGGATGGACATGTGGTCATAATCGCACGCGATTTACATGCCCGAAAGGGGGGGCGACAACGCCGGGGGGGGGGGGGGGTAGAGTTCATTTTCTTTTAAGGAATGAGAATCCACGCGGCGCAAGCGACGCGGCGGCGAGGCGAAGGCGGCGGGCGCGGATCCGCCAGATTTCCGCGCGCGCCCAGACCACGGGCGGCGACGCGGCGGCGACGGGGCGGCGACGGCGACGGGGCGGCCGCGGAACCTCGACGGCGAGCGCGGAGCCGCCATGCCGCCACTCACAAATCAAAAGCCTTATACGCGCAATTGTTGGTTTGGGAATGGTTTCAGACGCAGTGCAGTCGCAGCTGCGTCGGCGCCGCCAGGCCACGGCATCGCTTGGCTTCGGGCCCCCCCCCACCCCTCCCCGAGATCGAGTGAGGCCCCGAGGTGCCCCGCGCCAGCGGTGGCCCCAGGGCGCCGCGAGGGCGCGCGGGCCCCATGGGCCGACGACGGCCCCGATACCCCATTGAGCCCACGAGGGCCCTGGGGCAATCCTGCGCAGACGAATCCCTGCTGGGGCCTCCAAGAGGCGCAGACCAGCGGCCTTCGGGGCGTTTCATCGTCGTCGTCGTCGTAGTTTGAAAATGCGACGGGGCGAGGGATGCTAAGACCAGGGGGTGAGTTTCTCATGGCAGCACGAGCTGCAAGACGCATCCATCATTGGGCGAGATCGCCCAGGCGCTGCGGTCAACCCCGCCAGCAGCGCAAGATATGGGGAAACGGCGACTGCGATATATAACTGCAAACTGCCGCGGCGCACTGCAACTGCGACTGCGATCTAACTGCAAACTGCCGCGGCGCATTGAGACTGAGACTGAGACTATGAGACTCCGTCGCCTACATTTGGAAGGGCGGAACGCAGTCCGCTGTGATGGGCTGCGGGGCTACCTCGGCCGCCGCGGCTGCCGCTGCCGAAGGCGTGCGCGCAGCGACCGTGGCGCGGGCTGCTTGTGTTCCCGCGGCGCGCTCTGTCGCGTGCATCGCGTACCTGGCGAGAGCGGATGCGCTCTCGGCTGCGGCGATCTGCTGCGTCGCATCGACTCGCTGGTCATGGTTGCGAATGCTTGCCGCGGGCTGCACCTGCGCGCGCCGCAGGCGCTTCGCGCCCGCGATCTCCATCCTGCGCCGCCCCAAGGCGAGCTTCAGGTTGTCGAGGCCATGCGCGCGCCGGTCGAGGGCGGAATCCTTGTCTTTCATGTACGCCTTTATCTTTCCATGGTTTTCTTCAGCCCCGCATTTTCCCGGTGTCTTGGCCGCCGTGGCGCCCGCGCTTGATGGCGCCGAGCGCTGTGGTGCGGTGGTAGCTGGCCGCCAAACTATGATAGCGCCATGCGCTGAGGTGCGCGAGAGACGGGGCGGCGGACGCACGGGGTGGGAAGGCGCCGGCAGGTGGGAACGAGGAATCAGCGAGGGCGCGAATGCTAATGCCGCGCGGGCTTCAGGACGTCCACCTCGGGGCCCCGCTGCATCCAATGCGCGCCGTCACCAAACGCGGGTCGTCGGCGCCGTCGTCGTCGAAGGCCCTGGACCCCAATGCGGCCGCGCGACCTGTCAGACCCTGGGGCCCCGAGGCCATCGACCCTGAGACCCTGGGGCCCCCGAGCAACTCAAGGCCCTGTCACCGCGCGGCCCTGGGTTGCCCTGCGACGCCGCACCCTGAGATTCTATATATATATATATATATATATGTATATATATATATATGTACATACATAAACTTTGCGCGCTGCGCGCATGCAGGCTGAAGGCCCCGACATCCGAATATCATGGGGCCCCGAAAGTTAACTCCTGGTGGCCCCATATAGGCTTATAGGCCATGGTTAGAGCCCCCGTGCTGGGCCGTAGACAGCAGGGTGGCGCCTTGGTGGGGGCGTTTCTTGAAGCCGTCTTGAGGGCGGCGGTCGGGGGCGGGGCGTTCGGGATAGGATAGGTTCATGGTTCTGGGGTTCGGGATATGGTCTAGGGCGAGGGTGTTCGGTCTAGGGGTAGGGCGTTAGGGTTGCGGTGCTAGAATTCGGGCGATCGCCCCGAGACAGCCTACGATGGCCCCAAGATACCCGAAACATTCCCAACATCCGCCAAAGTCCACCTGGCGCAAAAAAATCAGCCGCCGCGCCCCCTGACGCGATGAGGAACGAGCGCGGGCACGCGCGCGCAATCGCGCAATACTTATGCGCCCGGCCGTCGCACGCGCGCGCGCACTCGTGTGCGCGATCACCTCGCGCGCGCGCTGCGGCGCGCGCTGCGGAGTTCTATGATGTCCATGATAGAAAAGTCGACATGTAATTTCAGAAACTGAATTTTGAATTTCTGCGATGCCTTAAGGGAGGCCGAGGTGACCCACGCGATGGGTGGGTCACCCCCGCGCGCGCGCGCCGCCGCGCGCGCGGCAGCGCGGGTTATGGAGTTCTTTATTGCGCACAAGAGAATTGTAATTCCAAAAACTGAATTTGGAATTTTGGTGAGGCATTAGTGGAGGCCGAGGTGACCCACGCGATGGGTGGGTCACCCGCGGGCCCGGCGGCGTGCGCTGGGGAGATCTGTAGTGTCCACGATAGAAAAATCTGCATGTAATTCCACAAACTGAATTTGAACTGCTTGCGAGGCCCTGTAAGGGAGGCAGAGGTGACACGGGTCACCCGCGCGCGGGTGACTATGGTCACGCGCGAGCGCGCGCGAACGCGCGTGCGGAGTTATGTTTTGTCCATTATAGAACACAAGAGGTGGAATTCCACAAACTGAATTTGGAGTTTCTGTGCGGCCTTAAAGGAGGCCGAGGTAACACGCGTCACCGAAATCATCCTCCCTCCTCCCTCCTCCTCCCTCCTCCTCCTCTTGCCCGTCACCGAAATCATCCTCCCTCCTCCTTCCTCCCTCCTCGCTCCTCGCGCGAACGTGCGTCTTCAAACGCATGCACATCCACGAATACACATACATATGCATATGCCATCTCGTCGCCGTCATCCTCATCGCCTTCGTCCTCATCATCACCAACATCGCGCGTGCTGGGTTTCGGCTTCCGCATGCCTCACAATTGTGTTTGAGGTTTTCGTTTGCAACATGTGGCTCATGTGGTTTTATGTTTAACGCGTTACCACGCTTTTGTTTGCAAGCGCACGGTGTATTGTTCGGTAAACTCAAGCGAGACACAACTCTTGCAGCATACTAGTTGTCCTACAACATTTGTTGGGCAACACTCGACATAATGGGTCGTGGCGTGCTTGGTGTAAGTACATGCGCACACGTAGCAACGACTTGCTATGTGCAACTTGATATGACGCTAAGTACTTGTAAGTACATGCAAGTACTTTGCTTGGGCGCCTAGAAGAGAAAACTATCCACTTGCAATTGCTGCGACAAGCTACAGAAGTTGGAAAGTTTGGCCGGAATATAGCATGTGGATCGCAAGTTGCTAAGTTCTTGTGCACCACTATGAAGTGGGTTGCAGACCACATCGAAGTGGGTTGCACACCACAACGGAGTGTGTTAGCTCCACCACCTAAAGCGCCTTTCTTCTAGCAGCCGCCAATCTCATCCTAATAGTGACCCCCCTATGGTTTTCGGGGGGGGTGAGGGGTTCGAACCGGTAGTGACCCCCCCTGGTTTTCCGGCGGATGGGAGGGGGGTTTCGAACAGGTAGTGACCCCCTCGGTTTTCCGGAGGGGGGGGTGGGCGGGGGTTAAGGGAGGGGCGGGGTTTGCGGGGGGGGGGAAGGGGGGTCCAGAGGAGGAGGGGGGGGGGATTTTCGGAGGGGGGGGGACCCCCGGGTTCCAGAGGAGGGGAAGGAATTTTCCACAGTAAAGCGGCGGTGGATCATGCTCTCTCTGAGTTCTAGGCGTTCCCTTTTTTCTCCCTCTGATAGTTCTCGCTTGACCCTGGTCCCCAGGCCACCTCGCTTTGTGCTGCGTTCTGGGGCAAGTTTTGGCCACAATGTTGACCCAGACATGTCCGTCGATGTTTGACCTTCCAAAACTTCAATGGAGAACTCAGGCCGGATTGAAAGCGACATCTTCATTTTGGGATCCAAAATCCAGGGTGGCATTTCCGTTACATCTGCACGCCCAAGAACGCAGGCAGTTTTGAGAGGTTTTTCTCAAAGCGTGTAGATATCATGATGGTTGGCTGCTAGAGACGGGGTGTGTTTCTGGACTCCCAGGATTGAGCCTCCTGTCGATTGGCTCGTGGCGAGTTGTTGCCATTTTTGCTGGTCATCTCCTCGCTGGCATATGCTACGCCAAGATCAAGCGACACTTGTCTTGCTTCAAGGCCGTGTTCGTGACGTCCTGCGTCGTCTTCATGGCGGCCGCTCTGCCGGCCGCGTGCCCGACGCCTGCGCCGGTGTCGGAGCTGGGCTCGCTCGCAGCGACAGGATTTGCGCGGTCGCTGCTCCTGATATCCTCCGCCACTGAAATTTACACAGACACCCTCCAATGAATTGCTCCTGGGCCTCAGGGGAGGGTGGCGGTGTACAAGTCACCACTGAGAGCCAGCGACTGTATACACCGCCGCGCTCTCCGAATGTACGTGCAAAGGTCGTCGGAGGGTGCTTGTGTATATAATTCCGTGGCGGATATCCTGCGTGTCGTTCACTGTCGAGCAGCTGCAAGACGTCCGAGACATCTCCGAGGATGTGCGGGCTGGCGTCGAGACTCTGCCTTCCAGGTGTGGTGCGAAGGGGGCCGCCAGATTCGGGGTGCTGTCGCACAGTCACCGCCTCGATGCCCACTGACTGAGGTCGGGGCCCGAGGTTGTGAAGTATTCGCCTCTCCCCGTCCGCGTTCCCCCTCCGAGCTGCGAAGGTCGACTCGTGCAGATACCAGTCTTTATACGCATATGGATGTATACATTATGTATATATATATATATATATATATATATATATATATATACATATATATAGAACAATACACACAGCTATATGAATGGTGCCACAAAGAGGGGTGAGTATATGAACGGTTGAGGGCGGCACGGCTTCGCAAGAGCCAGACACTTGGGCACAAGCTGTCTGAGAAATGCGTGCTGTTTGAGCCAGACAACGGGGTACAGGGTGTCTGGAACAACTGCGTTTTCTGGTGCATGTTTCCGCCGTTCGTTCTGTCTCAAGCAGCCTTGCAGCCCACCATCCAGCCCACAGCACCGACCGTGCAAGCCTGGGGGGAGTCCTCTTTGATATCCTGCGCGAGATTCGGCCGCCACGAGGTTCTCTTGTGGCCTGGCCGGGGCAGGGAAGTGCAAATTCGTTGCCAATCGGCATCATCTGAAGCATCGTTCACCCGCGCTTCCCACTGTGCCTCGTGCTGGCGTGGATGTTTGCCTTCCCCCGTTGGTCCCTGACAAGACCGCAACGCAGTGTTGGCAATCATTGAAAACCCCTTCGCCGGGTTGTCGAGCCCACATGCCTAATACACACACCTCCTGTTGGGTTAACGTCACCACATTTAGCCCGAGATGCCTTTGACAGTTTTAACTCCGGGAGCGGTGTATGCAGCAGCAAGCAGCAGCAGCAGGCAGTTTTAGCAACGATCAGCTTGAGTGCATTCGCGTCGCGATTGACGTGTGGCTCAAGGCCCCTCTTTCGGCAGAAAAGCATCACGTCATAGTAGCGGAGCCGTGGTAACACGGCTCGGCAATCCTGATCGCCGCAACGCCCACCAAGCGCGGGCAGCGATCCACCAGCAGGGCTGCGGCCCGCGTGCGCCGCGCTTCGGCGCGCAGGCTAGTGCCTCGGGCTGCGGGTGGCCCCGCGCCGAGGCGCACGACACAGCACCGGGTAGCGGGTAGCCCCGCACCCTGGCACCATGGAGGAGCTGCGCGTTTCGATGGAGGCGCTGAACGCCCGGCTGCAAGCACAGGAAAACGTCGCGCAGCAGCTCCAGGGCGAGAGGCAGCAGCTCCAGCAGGAGCTCCAGCAGGCCAGGCAGGCGCCTCGCGTGGAGCCGGCGCCACATCCGACCGGGGTGGTCGACACCAGAGTGATGGGCAAGCCGGGCGAGTTCGCGGGCGACGTGACGATGTTCGCGGAGTGGAGCTTCAAGATGAGGTCCTACCTCGGCGCCGTGGACCACAGGTACCAGGGCAAGCTGATGGATGCAGAGCAGTCGCAGGTCACGATTCGGAGCGCCACGATGGAGCCAGACATCGCCAGGCTCAGCACGCAGCTGTACTACATCCTTGTGATGATCACGTCCGGGTCGGCACTGGACAAGTGCCACAACGCGGGGGTGAACGAAGGCTTCGAGGCGTGGCGCCAGTTCGTGCTGGAGTTGGAGCCGAGGCTGAGGGGCCGATTCGTCGTCGATCTTCGCATGCAGGCGATGGCTTACAAGTTCACGGGAGACATTCCCAGCGCTCTCGCAGCCTTCGAGCGCCCCGTGCCGGACTACGAGAGCCAGTCCAACAAGAAGATAGACGACGAGAAGATCGGCGTGGCTCTGCTGGGCATGGAGGGCCCCAGGGCCAAGGGGCCCTTGATTCGGAGCAGCGCCGGCTTCGACGCGCGGCCCAAGATGCGCGAGGAGATTTTGGAGATCATCCGGACCCAACAGTGCGTCGACTCGCAGCCGACTCCCATGCAGCTCGGCGCCATCCCTCGGGGAGGCAAGGACCCCAAAGGCGGGGGGCCGATAGGGGGCAGGGATCCGAAGGGCGGGGGCGAGAAAGGCAAGGACAAGGGGGGCAAGGCCGACGGCGGGAAGAACTCGAACGGCGAGAAGGAGTGTTTCTATTGCAGGAAGAAAGGCCACGTGAAGAGCGAGTGCAGGAAAAGACAGCGGGACCTCGCCGCGGCGGAGAACAGGCGGGGGCCGCTCGCCGCGACTCCAGGAGGACAGAGCGCGCCATCCTCGGGGGGTCCGCCGCCGCCGCTGGTCCAGCCACCGCCAGGGCAGCCGCTGTCGGCGCTGCTGCAGAGCCAGCGCGCGTCGACCTTCGCCCTCGAGGAGCCCTGGCCGCTGCCGCAGGCCGCTGCCGCAGCAGGCAGCGGCAGCGCATCGGCCGCGGCAGGCCGCGACGCGGACGGACCCGTTCCAGTGCTGGCAGCGACGCGGACGGACGCGAAGTACCTCATGATCGACACTCGCGCTGGGGCGAGCGTTTTCCCACGAGGATTCGACCCAGCAGCCTGGGGCGATTCGACAGTGGGCGCTGGGGGGCCCCGACGGTGGCGGACGACCCGGTCGTCGGCGACAGTGGGAAGCAGCCCCGCTTCGGTCTGCAGGGCGGCCAGCAGGCAGGTCGCGGCGAGGCGGAACGAGGCCGAGGTGAAGTTGATCGTGAGCGTCGGGGAGGCGGCATGCCAGGGCAACTGGTTCGTCTTCGGCCCCGGTCACCAGGTGATGCTGCCCAGCGAGGCGCCTCCAGACCTCCGGCGGATTTCCCAACTTCCCAATGCGGTGAATTTGGAGAAGCACCGCGGGGCGCACTGGCCGCCGTGCCAAGTGGGGGGGCCGCGGGGCTCGACGCCCTTGCGCCCCGTGCAACCGGCGGCTGAGGTTCAGCAGGCGCCAGTGCAGGCTCCAGCCCAGGAGCCAAAACAGCAGCCAAGGGCCTCTGGCGGCGGTCCGGGGGCGGGCAGCCCCGCCCCGGCCCGGCGCAGCTGCCGGAGAGCGAAGAGAGCCGTGCAGTTTCGATCAGGAAGCTCCCTCGAGAGGTGTCGAAGGTCGAGTTCGACGCCCGCCAAATCACGCACTTGCCGTTCCGCTCGCGGAGCCCCCACTGCGCAATGGGCAAGGCCAGCGACGGCGCCCATCACCCGCGCCCTGACGCAACCAAAGGCGCGGCCAGGTTAGCAATGAATTATTTCTTCCTAGCGAGGGCCATCGGCCCGCGGCGTTTGAAGTCCGTGCTCGACTGCCTGGACATGCTCAGCGGCGCCGTCTTCGCAGCGACGGTGGTCAAGGGCGGCGATCCGTGCGCGCTGGCCGTCGCCATCGTGGCTCTGATGCACGCGTTCCGGACGCGCGCGACGATCCTCTGCGACCAGGAGAACGCCGTCGCGACGCTGGCCGAAAACGTCCGGGACAGCGGGGCCCACGAGACAGCGCTGCTGAACACCTTCAAGGGGTCCAGCGCCAACGACGGAGGCATCGAGCAGGCGAACTGCGAGGTCGAGAAGCAGTTCAGGACGCTCAGGTCGCGCTTCCTCCTAGCAGTGCTACAACCTGACGGTGGACTTGGAGCACAAGATCTTGCCGTTTATGGTCAGGCACGCAGCCTGGCTTCTGAACCTTTTCCAGGTCAAATCGGACGGTGGGGCGGCATGCGAGAGGCTTCGCGGTCGACCTTGCCGTGGCCAGGTTTCGGAGTTCGGCGAGTCCGTTTGCTACCGGGGCCCGCAGAGTGCGCCCGACATGCCCAAGCTCGACGACAGGTGGATGCTGGGCGCGCGGGTCGGCGAGAGCTTGGCCTCCGACGAGCGCTACATTGGCACTCCTGCCGGGGTGCGCCGACGCCGGTCCATCTGGAGGCGCCCGGAGAGCGCGCGCTGGGACCGGAAGATCTTGGATGCCATGGTCGGCGAGCCCTGGAATCCCAAAGGCGCCAGCGATGCGCCGAAGGCGGCCGCTGCGAGGGGCGTCTACATCACGTTGGACAGGCAGATCCAGCGCGGCGGCACTCCAGGGTGCCCGGCGTGCTTCGGACGCGATTCCAGGAGATCATGGACAGGGGGTCTCAATCCAGGGCGGAGGGGGGGGCCCGGCTGCAGGTGGCACCGCGCTGGCGGAGCAACAGCCCGGAGCAGGAGGTTCAAGCAGTTCGGCGGCAGGCGCTGCCGGGCCATCATCGGCGTCGGCGGCGGGCGGCCCCGCGCCGGCCGCCAGCGGCATGCCGGCAGGGAGCTCTGGGGGGCCCGTTCCCATGGAGCTGACTGGAGATGCGGGTGGATCCGCCCCCTGCCCTGATGCCCCCCCCCCCCGCTGAGGGCATGCAGGCGGACGCGACCACCGACGGCCGGAAGCAGCAGGGGATCTTGGCCGGCATGCCGCCCCTCCACGCGGAGGATCCTGAGCACCCGAACCTGGACGTGCTCTCAGGACCTTCTCGCCGCAGCCGAGTTGGTCGACTCGGAGTGGGCCCAGCAGATCATCGACTGGGGGCGCGCCTACGACGGAGTCAAAAGCGGCACGGTGCTGGACAAGCAGAAGGTGTGCGAGGGACGCGTCTGCGAGCTCGCGAACATGGTGAGGCTCGGCGTCGTTGAGCCGATCTCTATCGCGGATGCTCGTTCGCTCGGCCTGAAGATCGTCGACCCCAAGTGGCTGGAGGACGAGCAGCCGAACCCCGAGGGCGAGCAGGCGATGAGGTGCAGGCTCGTGGCGACGCAGGTGGACACCTACAACCGGGAGGACGCCACCCAGGCCACGCCGCCGATCAAGGCGCCCAGGATGATCAGCACGGCGGCCACGAAGACCAATGCCAAGGGGCGGCGCGACCGGTTAATCGGCCGGCACGACATCCGAGTGGCGTTTTTCCACGCCACCGGGTCGGGGAAGGTGGTAATCATTCCACCTCGTGGCCTGGCGCCTCCCGGCGTGGGCTGGCGAGCCCTGAAGGCTATGCATGGGGCGCGCGAGGCCAGCAAGTGCCGGGAAACAGGCCTGTGATGGTGGTGCCCATGATGTTCGTCTCCGACAGTTTCGGGTACGCGACGTGCTGCCGCGGCGACGACTTCTTGACGGCAGGCACGGCGTCCGCCCTCGATGAGGTCGACCGGGTGTTGACGAGGCACTTCGATGCGAAGGTCTTACCACGGATCGGGCCGCCCGCCCACAGTGGCGAGGTGGCAGAAGGGCAGCACCTGGGGAGGGCGATACGGTGGACGGCCGATGTTTTCGAGTGGCAGGCGAATCCCAAGCACAGAGACGATCTCTTGACCCTGGCAGGCCTCGACAAGGACTCGAAGGGTGCACCGACGCAGTCGTCCAAGTCGACCGCGGCTGGCAGGCGCGACAGACACGACGATCGAGGGCGAGGCCGCGAAAAGCTTCAATCAGGGCGCTGGCGGAACGCTGTACCTTTCCATCGACCGCCCAACCATCCAGTTCGCCAGGTCTCGGGTGATGGCTGGGATGAGCATGCCGAAGGTGTTGCACGGCCTGCAGCTACAGCGCGTGGCTCAAGTACCCGACGGAGGTGTGGCTCTTCAGGTGCCAGAAGGAGCCCGGTGGCCTATGCGTCTACACGGAAGCGGACTGGGCAGCAGACGAGCTGACGAGGAAGTCAATTTCGTGCACGGTGGAGCGGTACGGGGACCACATGCTGGATTGCAGCGTGGCCAAGCAGGCGACGATCGTGCTGTCCAGCGGCGAGGCCGAGTTCTACGGCATCGCGCGCGCGGTGGCGATTGGAAAGCAGACGAACCAGATCATGTGCCAGATGGGCCTTGCGAGCGGTAGCTCGGCTGCGCGAGGCATGCGCGGCCGGACGCGCCCGGCAAGGTCCGGCATTTGGCGATCGAGGAGTTGTGGGTGCAGGAGGCGTTGGGTAACAAGGAGTTCGGGCTCGCGGTCGCGGACGCTCCTGACCCGGGCCGACATCGGCGCGAAAGCGCATGCAGTCGAGAGGTTGGATTCTTTAGTCAGGCAAGTTCCGCTTCGCCGCCTGTGAGAGGGGCTGGGGGCGGCGATTGCACATGCACTTTGCACGCGTTAAGCCCATGCGCGCGTAAGACACCATAGGTGTGGAGAAGGCGCACGCCGGCTGCATGCCACCCTGGCCTTCGTGGCCGTGGGGGGGGGGGGGGCGCGCGCTCCGCCCGGCTGATGGTCGCGGGTTGCGCCGCACCGCATCCGGAAGATAACGAGTTTGATGCGACGGTCGCGGGTAGCACCGCACGGCATCTTGACAGTGGCGCGTTTGCTGCGATGGCTGCGGGTAGCACCGCGCCAGCGCGGGCGATCCAGGAGGGCGCGGGCAGCACCGCCCCTGATCGAGAGGCTCACGCCCAGGAGTGCCCTGGGGTGACCTTCCCGGCCACGTTGGGCCCAAGGCGGCGGCCACGAGGGTCGCTGTGTCTAGGTGGTCGCGGGCAGCCCCGCACCACTGAGCCTAGCCGCATACGCCAGCAGGCGGCGAGACGTGAGCCTGGTTAGGCCAAGGAGCTCAGCCCGACCAGGCGGGGGCGATCCTGAATGACTGGTGAGAGTAGGGACAGACCCTCGGGCGAGGGGCGGAGGCGACTGCCGGAGCTTTGGCATCGCTTGGCTGCATTCTAGCATGCGACGCTCCCTGTCGTTTGGCCCAAGACGGGCTGGCAGCGATGGGCGTGTGTCGAGCCCACAGGCCTAATACAGACACCTCCTGCTGGGCTAACGTAACCACATTTACCCCGAGATGCCTTTAACAGTTTTAACTCCGGGAGCGGCGCATGCAGCAGCAAGCAGCAGCAGCAGCAGCAGCAGCAGCAGCAGAAGGCAGTTTTGGCGGCGATCAGCTTGAGTGCATTCGCGTCGCGGTTGACGTATGGCTCAAGGCCCCTCTGAAAGCAGAAAAGCATCACGTTACGGGTTCACATATGCACAGGTATGCTTATATGTATATGTACACACAAGTGTTTACATACAGAGATGTACACCTTCATCTTAATGTCTTAATGCGTGTGCTTATGTATATATGCAATGTACATTTACAGACATGTATATATGTCAAATCCCCCGCGGGGTGTGGGGGGGGTCGTCGTTTCGACTCGTCCAACGCCTCGTCCCGATGCCGCCCTGTGCGCAATCCAGACGTCGAAGGCCTCAAATTCCTCATCCCTCCACCACTGCAGTCGTCCAGCTCCTCCTCCTTCCGCTCCTCCTCCTCTTCCTCCTCCTCCTCCTCCTCGCCCTCCTCCTCCACGTGGCATGGCCGCCAGCCGCCACACAAACTGCAGCTGACACCATGCGTAGTGGAAACGATGGGCATTCAAACTCGCGCGGCGACAAACAGTCCTGGCACACGTGCTGAGACGGGTAGTTGGTGTGGCATACCGCCGTGTGTGGCGCATCGTCATCGTCGTGCCCGCCTCCGATTGGAGGTGCGAAATCCTGCCCCTGCACCTTCCTCCTCGTATGTCGTTGTCGTCGTTGTCCGCCGCCACCTCCCTCTCCTGGTGCTCTTCCTTACGCATTCACCCCGTTGCTCCTCATATCCTGAGGTCTAAGGAGGTCCCAGGATGTCTCCTGAGGTCGCCACGCGTTTCAGGTGCAGGCTTGAAAAAGGCCCCAACCCGACCAAATCCTCGATCCTCGATCCTCGCCCAGAGTTCCGTTGTCGTGATGTCTGTTTCCATACGCGGCCCCCTGGCATTCGACCCGTTCCCAGGGGCGGCTTGTTCGTCCCGCATTGTTTTTGAGTTCGGCAGTCTTTGGGTGCGGAAGCGGCCCCTGGACGCCGACAACTACACAAACGTGCCAACTTTCGAGCCGCCGAATTTCGAGCCGTTCGAGCCGCCGAATTTTCGAGCCGTTCGAGCCGCCGAAATTCAAACTAGTATTTGGCTTGTTCGAGCCGCCGAGTTTTCGTGGGGCACACGCCTCCACGGGGCCTCCACGCCGGAAAAGGGGCACAAGCGCAGCCGACGTCACGAACTCACTGCAACGACGACCACACTGGCCGATGCTTGTCCGTTTGGGGCAAGCATCGCTTGCCCAACAGCGACCCGCTGTCGGTTTGTGAGAGCATCTGTGCGCCTCCACTTCGAACCTGCCAAGTGCCGAGTCGGCGATCTGGACCTTCATGTATAGATCGAGTGTCGAGGACCGAAGACCTCGTGTCTGAAATCTGGGCGTCCCACTTTTCCCACGCCGAGGTGTTTCGCCTTCAAGCTTCTTACGGACCGGCCCGGCTGGAGAAGATCTCACAACGTCGGTGTCTGGGGCTCGCCCGTGATGTTCCACATGTCGCGTGTATTTCGCGACTCAGATCTCAGGGGGTGTCGTCGCGGATGTTGTTCAGAGACTCCTGGAGACATGCAGATAATGAGGACGGAAGAGGGCCGAGGATGAATTGTTGTTAGGTTTCCAACGATATGGTGTTTTCAACCCTGGCGTTTCTCACTCATTTCGGCCTCTTGGGTCCGTCATCGGACCCCAGGACTTTCAAGACAAGTGGATCCGCGGCGAGGAATTGGCCTTGGGAAGGGGTCGGGAGGTCAGGGGCCGCGGACTGAACAGGCATGCATGGGAGCATATCTGCGTTCTTGACGCGCCTCCCGCCACTCTAGCGTCTCCCAGGGCAACTCGTCGCCACGGCCAGGTCCGCATGTTGGAGGCACCATGTTCAGGAGGGAAAGGAGCACACAGACACCATTACTCGTCGATCCCAAGGAACATCTGGAGGTATGGAAAACTATGGAGAGTCCTGGGATCTGTGTGTATTTGCTTGTGCGTCCCTGGGCCCCTTCACATGGGGCGGGGTCCTCGTCACCCCTCGCCCCCCCCCCCGCTGCAAGGTCGGAGGGCGGGGGGAGGAGGAGGGCAGGGGCCGAGGCGTGTGTGGTCCGTGGTCCGTGCTCCTGCTCCTGCTCCTCCTCCTCCTCCTCCTCCTCCTCCTGCTCCTCCTCCTCCTCCTCCTCCTGCTCCTCCTCCTGGGTCTTCTGGTAGCCTCTCTGGGCCTCTGTGGACCCAGAGCTAGCTAGAGCCTCCCTTGCCACGAGAGCATCGCAGCAGCAGACTGTTCCACGACGTCTGCCTCCTGGATGCCCCCTTTCTGGGCCCCGGGGGCCATCCGCAAGACCCGGGGCAAGAAGACAAGACATGGGCGAGGCAGTAGAATCGGCTGTCCGGGGCCTTTGACTCGGCGTTGCTTGGGCCTGAGTGTTAGGACTCGTGTGATGACGGGAGTCAGCATCAAGCAGCACCATCAGCATCAGAAGTAGTCCTCGTCTCTTTTCCCCGTGTACTTTCCGAATGTCCCACTGTTCCTCCTTGTCCTTTGGATTTACTGACGTGTTGCGGGTGGTCCGTGCGCATCTGGGAGACAATAGTTACTGGCATGGAGATCAAGGACAATAGTTTGGTCGCGATTGAGATTCGACCAGTTTCTGGCGGAATATCCTTGGAGGGAACACCAAATTCAGATTGGGGCGAGGTTGCAGCAGATGTTCGTTGGTTTTGGGCCATCGTTGCGAGAGGTGCGCCAACTTGAAACAAACACTTTATAGAACCTTCTCTGAGGGTCGGTGGATGGTTGCGCAGGTACCAGCTGTCTTGCGTGGCGCTTCACTGCTGCATTCCATGGTTCACAGGAGTGCAGCTCCGTGCTGATCAGTTAGTGGTCTACGCAGCCTGCATTGTTTTCGGCCTCAGCTTTAACGAACGCACCCCGCGATATCTTTTCCAACTAGCTTTAGAGCCACTGTACGCAGTCCCTCTAGTGACAGCTCTGACAAGGGGTGTTTTTCTTCAGTCAAGCATTTGAGGACCTGTGATAAGGTTCGGAGGGCTCTGGCAGCATCGCCAGCTTTTCCTGGGCATGTGTCGCAGGACGGCGGACATGCCGCGGACGTCGGTGCATGCCTTCTGTTCTAACCCAATGTGTCCCGATGTTGTAGTGAGTTGTAGGGCCAAGCGCTCTCCTGTAGCATTTGCTGGCGAACACCACGTTGGTGCTTGTCGGTGTCATGCGCTCGTCTGCACGGTGCAAACACCAGACCTCGGAAGGGCGTGGCTTGATTAAGAGGTTCGTGGTTGTGGTAATAGTTGGTTGGTGCTCGAGTTATGAATTGCAACCGGATAGGGATGGGTAGCCTTCAAAAGGGTACCCTTGCATCCATGCCCCTTCGGACCATCGTTACCGTTTTCGATGGCCAGCCCCGCCGCTCGAAACGGTTCGACATGGGCGCTTGCGCCTGTAATATTTTTTGGCACTAGATGTATCATCACTTAGCGGCCTGCTGCCCATCCCGCCACTGTGCGTGGGTCGTTGACCAGGGACCCCTTGGAGAACACCACCTGGTTTTTCCTGAGGAACCGTGATTGCCTGCAGGGTCACAAGCATCAGGTCTCGAGGGCGCCATCCAGCCCTGCCGTGGGAATCCAACAGGCCAGTGGCAAGGTCTGAGTATGGCATGCAGTGCCGCTGAGGGTTCTGGAGTTGTTTGGGGACATCTGTTCGCTCCGAGTTTGATGCCGCACACCGTCGCTGTCTCTGTGTTCGTCGGGCTCAGCATCCATGGTGTGTTCCGTGTCTCACCCACGGCTTCTCGGACTCTGGTTGGGTGAGCGAATCAGAAGTATACACAGGCCAGAGGAGGGCAACTATACAGATTAAGCTTGTTCCTCCCCTGGCCTCCCAAACATGAGGACAATCAGAGGAGGAGGAGGATGGATGGAGGAGGAAGGATGTGGACCGATGTGACTGTTCGGTTCCTAGCAGGTCGACTTGGCTGGGTGCGCGTCTGACTGTAGATTTTAGCGCGCGCGTCCTTGGATGCACGATTGCACGCGGAGTCCGCCCTCACGTCGAGCCCGTTGTGCTGACCTGTCGGCCCGGATTAGCACACCGTTGCACATCAGTTTGCAGATTCGAGAAGTGTTCTGACTTCAATTAGGAGAAGGGACGGACACCATGGCCGAGGGCCCTAAAGAGGGAATCTCAACCAGCTTTGCATGCGATTTCGATCCTGGCCAGCTTGCGCAGCTCATCACTGCCAGAGACGAAGCAATGGCATGTTCGATCAGATGTTGTTCCACACGTGACTGGAGGCAAGAACACGCTTGCTGTTTGCAATGATTCGCACCGCATCGCCGCAGCATGTCTGGACCAGTCGTGCTCCAGGGAGTAGAAACATATGCTTACCTTCCCAGCTGAATGGCAGCAGGAAAAGGGGATACATCTGGTTCACAGCCTCTCCATCTGTCCTCCCTTTCACGTCATGATGCCAGTCGTGCGATGCCCCCAGGTCTCTGACGATGCGTTTTCTTGTGCAATCCCCGCGTTTCCCTGATTTCGGCCTCCAGGGCCCAGTCTCGGGTCACCGGAACACCGAACACCGAACACGGATCGGGTGCAAGCAAAACATCCGTGGGATCGGATGGTCCGTATTGGAGGGGGGGTTAAAAGGGGGGGATTGGTGGCCGCAGGGAAGGGCCCGTAATGGTTTGAATGGGGCACCAAAGGTACAATTTTCTTCACCCCCGTTTCCCCACTGAGCAAAGCCCAGCCCGCGCATAGAAGAAAACCTATTGTCGGATTCCTGGGTGTGTCGTGGAAGCACCACCTTGCATGCGTTCATTTCAGTCTCTCGCTGTCTCATGACAGAGGCCGCTGCGTCGCACGCTGGTTCCTCCATCGTGGCTAGCGGATATTCGGCGTAGATCTGGGCAACGGTGTTGGGAAGGGGATGGTCGGGGGGACCAGGGTGTGAAGCACGTCAGTGTTAGTCGCAATTCGCATCTCGCATGGGGCGAGCCCCCATGCGTGAGCCAACATCTTTCGCACATCATTTGCTGTGCAGGGGCAGATCTGCGAAAGGATGTACTCGAAGACCTTGACTTTGTCTGCCCGAGTTATTGCCCCCGCAGAATTTACGCGCGGGGGACGACAACTTTTTGCGGCGCTGCCCGTCCAGCGTTGGATCGGCCATTAGCCTATCGCCAAATTGTCTCGGCGTCTGTCCTCTTGCCTCGACGATGATTGCCCGTATGAGTACAGATGGCAAGTTTGTTATCGCTGGCATTCGCGAAGCGTTGGAAACAAAACAACAAACGAGATGAAGCGCATGATTCTGGATCGCCTACACCTTCACGCATAATCATCATTCGTCTTACTGCACTCCTATGGCACACTGGGGACGAGAAGCGCGTTAGCATTTCCAGCTTGATTGTCAGGTAAAGTAGTTTTTACAGTCAGCAGTTGCACTAGATAGGGCCTCGAGAACCCGGACAGAGTAATCGAACGTTTCGGGCCGAGTTCCATTGGCTGTCGTGGGCGCATGAGATTGTTGTAAAGGCGTGGTGACATGCAGATTTCCGTTGGCGACCGTCCGTGCTCCTGGAGTTCCAGTTCCTGGAATGTCAGTTATTGTGCTCTTCGGTGTATCCAAGCCTTCGTGCGAGCGCCATCAGAAAAGAGAGCGGCGTGTAGAAGACCTGTTCACCAGAACCGAACGTATTTTCAGGACGAACTGAGTGTCTGTATCAGAGGATTTACGCGGAAGAGGAGGAGGAGGGGCAGGAGGAGGAGGAGGAGGAGGAGGAGGAGGAGGAGGAGGAGGAGGAAGAAGAGGAGGAGGAGGAGGAGGAAGAAGAGGAGGAGGAGGAGGAGGGAGGAGACGAACGAGGATGCGCAAGAGGAGGAGGATGAAGGGGGAGCGATAGGAAGGATGGGGGAGGGATGGGGGAGAGCGAGGGAGAGGAGGGGGAGAGCGAGAGGGTAGAGTGGGGAAGGATGGGGACAGGGAGAGTGATGATCGGGGAGAGAGGAGGGGAGAGGGCGAGGAGGGGGAAGAGAGCGAGAGAGCGAAAGGTGGGAGGGACATCAAGGGAGGAGGAGGACGAGAAGGTGGATGACGACGCGGCGGAGTGGGAGGAGGTGGGGGAGAAACGGAGACACCGAGGAGGAGGCCGAGGAGGAGGAGGAGGAGGCGAGCGACCGGCTCCCTCGCCCGCTCAAACCGCTGCCGGCCCGCCCCGCGCCGAGCCTCAGCGGGCCATGGCGCAGGCGCCTCCCTGCGATAAAAGCCTTCCGCTCCCGAGCAGAAGCCACGCGGTGTTGTGCGGTCGTCCCGAGCACGGGCCGCCTGTTGGAGAACCCTGAGGTGGAACCACATGTTTTGGTGACGTTTGTCCCACTCACGGGCCGCATGTGAGACGTCCCCCCGCTCTCAGGTTCAAGCCGTGTGTTTCTTTTTACCTGCCCAGGTCAGCCGCGGGCTATCCAGCATGGATGTGGAGAGCTGAAGCCACGTGTACTTACTTGTCCAGGCCACCAGGAAGGGGTATCTCAAAATGTTACCCAGAGCCCTCATGACGTGGTGTCACCCAGGTTTTGACTTGCCCAGGCCACCCAGGGGGGTGTATAACATTATTGCCCCGAACCTGGAACCACATGTGTGTTACGTTTCCAGGGCACCCATAATGGGGGGCATGTGACATGTCACTCCCGAGCGGAACCATGTTTTTATGTTTCAGTTCCAGGCGATCCATTGGGTTATCTAGCATCGCAAGTGCTTTCGTATAACTGGCGTATAAGTAGTCAGATCGTCAGGTGCATGTGGCACATATATATATATATATACATACATACAAATGTGTGTTTGCACAGTTATGCACATGCGTACACAGCTACATGCATACATATACGCATGTGCACATTGACGTATGTGTGTCTGTATACAGAAGTACACATATACATAGGTGTGCGTATATACACATTGACGGACACATGGGCAGCGTTGGAGAAAGAGCGAGACAGCGAGAGTGTGAGAGACAGACAGATAGAGACAACGAGATATGGAACCCAATGTAGGTGTTTCGAGACATGCCCACTCGTGAGTTGAATTGTGCGCTCGATACAAATTAATGATCTTCCTTTGTCATCCGAAGGGTAGTCTATGCGATACGATGGTTTCTGTCAGTCCTGGCATCTCTCCTCGATTTCGGCCTCTGGGCCTGGGGCGTGGGGAGGAGGCAGGAGTACGAGGCAGTAGCATGAGAAGCAGGATGCGGAGGAATAATCTGAGCAGGAAGAGGAGCAGGAGGAGGAGGAGGAGGAGGAGGAACAGCAGGAGGAGGAGGAGGAGGAGGAGGAGGAGGAGGAAGGCGGCGCCCATAAGCCCCGGTCCCCCCAAAATTCGGCCAGCGAAGATGGGGTCGGAGGATCGCGCCACACTGCCGACACATTGCCGACGCACTGGCGCGATCGGGAGCCCGACTGTCTACATCCGGGCCGTCGCCGAGACATCGGCGATGCGCGTCGCGTCTCAGGTTCGGACTCGGGCTCGCTCTCGCGCTGGCGGTCGGGCTCAGGCTCGAGCTCGGGCTCCGGCTCGCGGTCGGGGCGCGGCTCTGTCTCGGGCTCGGTGTCGGGCTCGGCTCCTGGGCGTGGACTGCGCCTCGGGCTCGCGCTCGCGCTCGGGCCTGCTGAGGCTCGGGCGCGGGCTCGGGCTCGGCACGCGGCCCCCCGAACCCGTCTGCTCTGGCCTCATTTGGGAGGCCTCTATGGAAGAAGGGTGGGCATGAGGAGAGCGAAGAGTCGCCAGGAAGGAAGAGGGTCCGGAGGGAAGCGGGTCCCGAGGTGTTTCGCAGTTTCTGACACTCCCAGGGCCACCCACGGGCCCTGGGAGTGTCAGAAAAGCACCCAGGACGAAGAACTAGGCCGCGGGGGAGGCCCCGGGGCCCAGGATCCGTTTCCCACAGGGCCCGCGTCCTCCATGCAGAAGAGGTAGAGAGCTGCTGGATGTCAGCGGCCTGCAGGCGATGTCGCCGGAGGCGTTTCCCATCGGCACCATGGCGGCCACATCGCCATTGGGTCTTCCGATGGTGCATGGGGGAGGGAGCAAAGACAGGGTGTGGTCGAAGCAAGTTCTTCTCGCGTATTGTTCGTGCCTCGCTTTGTGGATGACCCGGCCGCCGCGTCTCTGCTTACGCTCCGTACGTCGATGCCGCCTCCTTCTTCTACGCTTGCGCTCTTGGAGGCCCTCTGACAGTCTGAGAGGCCATCGTTGGGGGGGCCCGACATGTGAATTCGTATTTCGCTTCTTGGAGCTGCTGGGGAGCCTCCGGAGTCCTCCCAGGAGGCCTCTTGTGCCGCCTCGGGGCCTTCTTGGGTCGTTTGGGGTCCGTACTGAGAGCCTCTTGGGCTGTCTTTGGCCGGATATGAGGCCTCTTGGCCGCAGCGCTCAAAATACATGTCATGTCAGCAGGTTTGCAGTCTTTCCTTGCTGGGCGTGCGTAGCTCGGAGGTGCATGTCGCGCTTGGTCGTCAGCCCGGGTGCACAGTCAGTGTTATCGGGCTGTCGAGCGTCTCTTGGAGCGGCTTTGAGTTGTCTTGCAGTTCCAAACAATCCTGTGGTATTGGGTCCTCGTTTTGAAAAGCAGGAGGAGCAGGAGGAGGAGGAGCAGCGCGTGCTAGTAAGCACACGCTGCTGCTCCTTACTAGCACTGCGTGCTAGTAAGGAGCAGGAGCAGGAGGAGGAGGTGGAGGGCGATGAGGAGGAGGAGGGGTTGGTGGAGGGGGAGAAGGAGGAGGAGGAGGAGGAAGAGGAAGAGGAAGAGGAAGAGAAAGAGCAGGAGGAGGAGGAGGAGGAAGAGGAAGAGGAAGAAGAGAAAGAAGAGGATGAGCAGGAGGAGAGGAGGCTGCCAGGAGGAGGAGGAGGAGGAGGAGGAAGAGGAAGGGGAGGGGGAGGGGGAGGGGGAGGGGGAGGATGACAAGCTAGGTGCGCTCGCGTCATATCTGACGTCCTACCCCTCCCTCCCATCCCTTACCATGGCGCTGATTTTCTCTATCCGCGGACGCGTGTCGTAGCGGACCTGTGGCTCCGCGCGCGCGTGCGTAGTGGGTGGTGGTGCGCGTGCGTGCGTGCGTGTGTGCGTGGTTGTGGTGGTGCTGGTGCTGGTGCTGGTGCTGGTGCTGGTGCTGGTGCTGGTGCTCGTGCTCGTGCTGGTGCTGGTGCTGGTGGTGGTTGTGATGGTGGTGGTGGTGGTGGTGGTGGTGGTGGTGGTGGTGGTGGTTGTGGTGGTGGTGCGGCGCGGTGGTGGCGGGCGGATGGGCGCGCGAGAAAGAGGCCCGCGCTGGGGCGAGAACGCCATCCTGAACGACGGAGGCCAAACACCGATCCGAAAATGAGGCCCACGCTGCAGCGGGAGCACGATTCGGAACGATTCGGGAGCAGAAATGAGGCCAGCGCCTCAGCGAGAGCATCATTTTGAAAAAAACGCAGGCGAAAACCCGTTTCCCGGGAATCCTGTGTGTAACAAAACAGTACGCGGGGGGCGTTCGGCCCGAAAATGACGCCGGCGCCTCAGCGAGAGTCGTTTCCCGGGATTTCCCGGGAATCCTGTGTGTAAAAAAATAGTACGCGGAGGGAGCGCGGCCATCACCCGGACGCCATCAGGGGAAGAGGGGGAGTATTTTCAGATTGAGCAATTGTTAAGGAGGAGGAGGAGGAGGAGGAGGAGGAGGAGGAGGAGGAGGAGGAGGAGGAGCAAGAGGAGGAGGAGGATCAGGAGGAGGAGGAGGGGTCAAAGGAGGCCGAAGCGGTCGCTCTTCGTCCTGGGGGGCAATCGACATCTCCGCGGCCGGAGCGGCAGCCGTCCTCATAGCGAGTCCAGGAAATTCCAGATCCTATGCGGGGAGGTGTTCGCTCGAGCGGGGACGAACTTTGATCAAGCCGGGCTCTGGCTTGTTCCCTCTCCTCCCCCTGGCGATCCCTTTCTCCCCCCTCCTCCGAGGAGAAGGAGGGCTGGAAGGAGGAGGGCTGGAAGGAGGAGGAGGAGGAGGAGGAGGAGGAGGAGGAGGAGGAGGAGGATAGGCAGGAGAGGAGGAGGAGAAATATCAGTAGGAGGAGGTTGAAGAGGACGGGGAGGAGCTGGAGAAAGATGGGAGTAGGATAAGGTAAAGAGAAGGAGGAGGAGGAGGAGGAGAAGGAGGAGGAAGGGGATTGGGCACAGGAGGATTGGGGGGATTGGGGCGACGGCGATACGAGGACGAAGACGAGAGTGACATAGATGGAGGAGGAGGACGACGAATTGAGTCAAGCTTGAAGGCATTACCATATATTTCCCTCCGAACCGCTTGGCAGCTCCGAGGGGGGCTAATTATTGTGGGTTACTGCTGTCCCTGGGAAGCGTATCATGTTCGTTGTAAGATCTCGGGGCCTTCTTCGGGGCCCTCGCTTTGAAGGCCATTTCGGGGACACTGTGGAGGACGTCGATCAACGGAGAGGGCGCCTTTGACCGTAACCGCTACGTCAGGGACCGAAGGCCAAATTTGTGAAGCCCTTTCGGGTCTGCTCTACGATTGGGTCCGGGCGCTCTTGGCGCCGCTTCGGAGCACCTCTGTGCCCCTCCCCGGTCTCTTCGGGGCGATCCTGGGGTCATCCGGGGGCCCCAGAAGCACATCGGAGGCGACAACTTCGAGAAGACGAGCAATACTGCGACACTTCGGGCTGGCGAGACACGATTGGCCACTCAAAGGCAGCGTTGGAAACCCCGTTTCGACTCAGGACCGTCCTGAGATGGTCGCGGGGCCTCGTGGATCCCAGCGGTGGGTCATCTTAGAGCGATTCAAGTTATCTTGCAAGCTACTTTGAGATACCCGTGGCCATTGTAGATCCACTTTGTGGTCATCTTGAGCAACCTCTGACGCCCTCGCCGCTCGCGCTCCGCTCTGCCCCAGCCCAGTCAACCGAGCGGGGGAATTGTGGCTGGGGTAACAAAGTCGCCGCGCCACTGTGCACCAAAAAAACTTGTGGTATTCCAGGGAGAACGGCGCGTCGACAGAACGATGCTTCGCGTGGAGGTGTCGCTGCTTCCATTCGCTAAAGGTGCCCGCATGGCGCCGCAGGACAGCGGTGTCAGGATCCAGCTGGCGACATTCCAGTTTGTTCGGGTCTGCAATGGATCGCAATCGTGTTGGGTTTTCGGGATGCGTGGCTCGCCGTCGTGGTTCTCGCGATCTACGTGAGACCTAGGCAGAAAATTTGCGCGCGCTGCGAGTTTTTTTTTTTTTTTTTTTGTTTTCTGTGTATTTCGCCATGGTGTTGGCGCAGGGTTTGTTGCTGATAGTTTTCCGCTATTCGCAACTGCGCCTGCCGTTCTTTGCATGCGCAAAGGCCACTTTTGGGGTGCGCGGGTTGTCCTTCAACGCTTCAGTCAGCCCGCATAGTGAGGATGGGCAACTTTCCCAAGGGTGCTCTTGCATCCCTGCATCCTCGGTCCATCCCTGGCCACTTCTCTTGGCCGCGCCCCGCTCGAGAAGCTTCGACATGGGCGCCCAAGGCCCTTGCATCCTTATCGCGCATCCTTATAATGCGGGCCGACTGTTCCTCATTTAACAGCCAGGCCACTTCCGCGCATGTATGTCGCCTCGACGATGCCAGCGTCTCACGATCGGAACAAGGTGCGCGCGGTGGCACCTTTGCCGACCTTGCATGGACGAGCGCGCGCCGTGAATACCAACAGCCACCCCAGCGTGCTTACAACATCCCTCTTGGCGTTGGTCAGGATCGACTGCCTTTTCAATTTTGGCTCACCCATCACGCTTCGTGGCCCCATAGGGAGCTCCACCGGAGGCCCTCGTGGCAGAGCCCGCCGCGCCCGTTTCGGCACGCCCCTCGCACGTTTCGCGGCCCCACATGGAGCTCCACCGGAGTCTCCAGGGGCAGCGCCCGCGCGGCACCGTCGCATCGATTTCGGTGCATTTTTCACATGTTCCGTGGCCCCTAGGGGAGCTCCACGTAAGGCCCCAGTGGCAGCGCTCGCGTGGCACCGCTGCCCCCGTTTCGGCACGCCCCTCGCACGTTTCGCGGCCACAGGGCATTCCACCTAATGCCCCAGTGGCAGCGCCCACATGGGATTGTCGCTCTCACTTCGGCACGCCCATCACACGCGTGGCTTCGACGCGGATTCGACGCGGAATCGAATTTAATTCGACGCGGGTTCGATGAATCCGACGTGCATTTGACACGGGTTCGACGTGACAGAGAAGGCCCTTTGAAGATGTTGCATCATTCGTGAAGGCGTCATGCAGCCCGGAAATATTCGGAAATTGGGAGCGGATGCGTGCGGCGAGGTGTGTTGAGAGGGGGCGCCGTCGACGACGACGATTTCAGGAGCCTTTCTAGGCAGCATGTGGCATTCTCACACGCCCACATCGCGCACGAATGGTGTTGCATGTCTGTCCTCATCATTCTTATGTTGTCTCCTCTTTTGTTGGTTTCCCCGTCGTTTCCTTCGTGGCCGTCGTCGTCGGTGACGGCGCCATTGTCATTTCGGCAGAGAGAGAGAGAGAGAACACACGACGAACGAGGACGATAGTAATGGACAGGGGGCAAGAGAGAGAAAGAGAGAGAGAGAGGCAGAGAGGAGGAATGGGGGAACAGAGCAGGCGGGGACGAGGGGGAGAGGCAGGGGCACCCTGTGAGAAGGGGGAGGGTGTGGTCTGTGCAGACGTCGGCCCTCGATCCTCGATCCTGCACCAAGCGGTCGCCACCGATGCCCGATCCTCGAGCGATCGAGGGGGCGTGGCACAGATCGAGCGATCCGCGATCCGCGACCCTCGATATTCGATCCTCGATCGATCCTCGATCCTCGATCCTCGGTCGACCCTCGAGCCTGGATCGATCCTCGAGCCTCGATCGGTCCTCGAGCCTCGATCGATCCTCGAGCCTCGATCGATCCTCAGGCCTCGAGCGGTCCTCGAGCCCGGATCGGGGGGGTGCGGGAGGGACGGCGAGGGCGAGGAGGAGGAGGGAGGAGGGAGGAGGGAGGAGGGAGGAGGCACGGCGAGGGCGAGGGGCGGGGCGCGGGAGCGAGGCAGGGGCGCGATAGAGCGCACGCCGGGCCCCCGGGGGGAGGCGGCCGGCGCAGCGGGCCTCGGCCACGCAGGCCCTGCCGCGGCAGGGGCCGCGCGCCGCCGCGGGCTCCATGCATCGGTGGTCGGAGGCAGGTATTTCTTCAGAGGAGGAAGAGGTACCCATACCTCTACCCTTCGGCCGTTTTCCCCTTTTTGGGGCCTCCTGGGAGGCCCCTTCGCCACCGCTGGATGCGCCTCGAAATTCTGGACAGAATGCACCCTGGGAGAGGTCTGGGGAGTAGCGGTATCCGTCGGACGTGTGCATTTTTTCCCGGCGGGGATTATTAGGGAGCGTCTTGGATCATCCTGCGAAAAAACCACGCACGAGACCGAACAAAAGCACAGGGAATGGACGTCCGAGCGACGGGGAGTGATTGGAAGCAGGTATTCCTTGACTCCCAGATGCCAATCTGCGTGAAGCGCCACCCTACTTCAACGATTCAGTCGGGCAAGTCCCTCTGCAGGAGGGATATTCAAAAGTAATCAGAAGTGGTCTGGGGACGATTTTTTCCCCACATCCAAAGTGGGGTTCTTGTTTTCTCTGCACACCCCGCGCAGGAACACTCACCCCACCCCCTCTCCTCTTCTGCCTTCGCACACTCACTCACTCACTCATCATCATCACCACTCACTCACACTCACACTCACTCACACTCTCTCATCATCAACATCAGCATCATCACTCGCGCTCTCTCACACGCTCAGTCACTCACATACTCATCATCATCATCATCATCATCATCATCATCATCATCATCATCATCATCACTCGCACTCTGTCACACGCTCACTCATTCACATACTCACCTGGAGGAAGTCTCAGGCGGGAGTTCGTCTGTGAGTGAATTGTGAGGAAGTCTCAGGCGGGAGCCCCCTCCCTATGAGGCCCGCAGGTCATGTTGGTAATCCGAGCGGGTCATCCAAACCGTGTAACTGTTGTCACTTTTGGGCTCTTCACGCTTGAATTTGGAGGAAGTCTCAGGCGGGAGCCTCGTCTGTGAGTGAATTGTGAGGAAGTCTCAGGCGGGAGCCCCCTCCCTATGGGGCCCGCAGATCATGTTGGTAATCCGAGCGGGTCATCCAAACCTTGTAACTGTCATCACTTTTGGGCTTCTCAAGCTTGAGTGCGGAGGAAGTCTCAGGCGGGAGCCTCGTCTGTGAGTGAATTGTGAGGAAGTCACAGGCGGGAACCCCTCCCTATGGGGCCCGCGCTTCATGTTTGTAATCCGAGCGGGTCATCCAAACCTTGTAACTGTCGTCACTTTTGGGCTCTTCAGGCCTGAATTTGGAGGAAGTCTCAGGCGGGAGCCTCGTCTGTGAGTGAATTGTGAGGAAGTCTCAAGCGGGAGCCCCCTCCCTATGGGGCCCGCAGATCATGTTGGTAATCCGAACGGGTCATCCAAACCTTGTAGCTGTCGTCACTTTTGGGCTCCTCAAGCTTGAGTGCGGAGGAAGTCTCAGGCGGGAGCCTCGTCTGTGAGTGAATTGCGAGGAAGTCTCAGGCGCGAGCCCCCTCCCTATGGGGCCCGCGTTTCATGTTGGTAATCCGAGCGGGTCATCCAAACCCTGTAACTGTCGTCATTTTTGGGCTCTTCAGGCTTGAATTTGGAGGAAGTCTCAGGCGGGAGCCTCGTCTTTGAGTGAATTGTGAAGAAGTCTCAGGCGCGAACCCCCTCTCTTGGTCTTGCGCGCAAGCGGCTCGCGGGGTTGCCCCGACAGCCAGGCCCGCGGGGTTGTCCCAACGGCTGCGCGACGTGGCCATTGGAGAACGCGCCTGTGCTGGCCGAGGCGGCGACGGCGCCGAGGAAAACCGACATGCGCGCTCGTGCAATAGAAAGGCGAGGCGGTGGCGGGTCGCGAAAAAAACAGGAGGGCCAGGTCGGGGGCAACGTAGGGAGCGGGGGGAGGGCCCGCGCCAGGGCGAGAAGAAATATACGCAGAAGAGACAGTCAGGACGCCTCACCAACCACGAGGACGACGGTGAGCGCTTTTTTTCCAGATTCGCCCAGAGGATTCTCACGTGGGGTTCCTCCGTCGGAGTAAGTTATATCATAGTTTGACTATATGGGGGTATTGACTTAGTTTTTTTTTATTTTTCGCCCAAGACCCGCCTGTAGGGGGACAGGCCCCGCCGAATTCAACGATCGAGTCGTTTCACCTTTTCCGTCCTCCTCAGGGGGCGGGCGGAAACCAATCTGCTTTCAACGCCTTCCTGCTTCATGTGTCTGCCTGTTTCTTCCGACCGATGGGTACGCACCTTGTGCCCGCGGGGGAGGAGGAGGAGAAAGAGGAGGGGGAGGATCATCAGCCGACCAGTGCCGCGCGAGGATCGGACGAGGGTGGGACGAGGATGAATCCGTTTCAGAGCGTTCCGAAACGCTCTCAGAGTTTTCTGGAGTGCTCTGAGAAGGCCGCGGCGCCCGAGACATCTCGTCCTGAGCCGCATGATCTCAGAGATGCTCGAGTCATCCTCAACCGAATTGATCCTCGCCCTGGCTTCGTCTTAGCCTTGGCGTGGATATTGCCGTTGTGAGGTTAGCCCTGGCGGCTGGTGACGCGTTCCGGGGCCTCCAGAGGCCTTGGGGGGGAGGGCCTCTGAGGGGTGTTCCCGATAGCTTCTGCGGCCTGCGGAGGCGAGATGGGGCCGCGGTCCGCAAAAAACGGTGTGGACGATCCAGGAGATCGAAATCGCTTACGGCGAATCACCGCCGCCCCCTGCCTTCTTGGAAGCGCCTATGTAGCCGAACGTTGAGGCCAGACCTGCCAAGCTATCGGACCATGTGTTCCCCGAATCGGTTTGGAAAGCCTTCGGGGAACACGTGGGCATCTGGAAGGTCATTTTGGCCGCCTGGAGGCCATTTTGGCCCTTTCGGGCCTTCTCGGAGGACGTCTTGGAGGGCTCTTGGGCCGTCTTGGAGGCCATCTTGAGCGTCTTGGAGGCCTCTTGGGCCGTTTTGGGGGCCTCTTGGGGTCGTCTTGGGCCTCTTGGGCGATCTTTTGGGGGCACTTGGGCCGTCTCGGGCCGTCGGTAGCAGACAAAAAGCAAATGCCACAAACCTTCAAAAACCGATGGGAAATCAATGATCTTGGCCTTTTCGGGCCTTCCTGGGGGCCCTCTTGGAGGCCTCTTTGGCTGTCTTGGGCCATCTTCGTTCCATCTTCGGCCGTCTGGGTGGGCCCCTGGCCCGTCCGACGCCGTCGGACGCCGTTTTCGGGGCCTCTCTGAGCCGACTTGGGGCACTCTTGGAATGCTCCAGGGCCGTCTTGGAGGCCATCGTGGGCGTCTTAAGTGCCTCTTGGGCCGTCTTGGGGTCCTCTTGGGGCCATCTTGGAGGCATCTTGGGCAATCTTTGAGAGCCTCTTGGGCCGTCTTGGGTCGTCGGAAGGCCGAAAAGGAACAGATGTCAAAATCCTTCAAACACCTAAAGGAGAAGACATGTTCTTGGCCTGTTCTGGCCTTCCTGGAGGCCTCTTGGGCCGTCTTGGGCCAGCTTCGAGCCAACTTCTGCCATCTTGGTGGGCTCCTGGCCCGTCTGACACCGTCGGAAGCCGTTTGGGTGGCCTCTCTGGGCCGACTTGTGGCCCTCTTGGGGTGCTCCAGGGCCGTCTTAGAGTCCATCTTGGGCGTCTTGGAGGCCTCTTGGGTCGTCTTTGTGCCCTCTTGGGGCCGTCTTGAGGGCCTCTTGGGCAGTCCTGATGCCATCTTGGAGGCCTCTAGGGCGCTGTGCGGGCGATCTTGGGGGCCTCTTGTGCCGTCTTGGGTCGTCGGAAAGCCGAGAAGAAGCGAATGCCAATATCCGTCAAACACCTAAGGGAAATCAATGATGTTGGCCTCTTCGGGCCCTCCCAGAGGACCTCTTGGAGGCCTCTTGGGCCGTCTTGGAGGCCTCTGGGGGGCCTTTTGGGCCGTCTTGGGCTGTCTTGGACTCTCTTGGGTCGTCTTGGAGGCAGTCTTGGACCATCTTGGGCGGACTTGGAGGCCATCTTAGAGGCCATCTTGGGCCAACGTGACCATCTTGGAGGCCATCTTGAAGCGTCTTGGAGGATTTGTTGTGGATGTTGAGCTCGTTTGCAGGCTTTCCGCAGGGCCGGCGGGACGGGCCGAAGCGCCAGGGGGAGTTTTTGGGAAAAAGAGCCAAAACCAAAACCGAGAGAATTCAGCACGCCAGGCACCCCTGCGATGAATCGACAGGGGGCTGCGAATCGAAGACGCCTAATCCAGAAGCCGCATTAAAGTGATCATTTCCCCCCTCTGTGACAGAGGGGGTGTTTTTCGGACCCCCTCTGTGACAGAGGGGGTGCGTTCGGAGGCCCTCTGTGACAGAGGGGGTGCGTTCGGAGGCTCTCTGCGACAGAGTTGCTCGTCATCCCGTTCCTCCTCATCCTGCTTCTTGATTTCGGATATGTCATGCTACCACTGCGCTCATCATCTTTGCGTCTGTGATCCTCGTCGTGTTGTTCCATGCGTCCTTTTCACAATTTCCACCACATTATCCTCCGTTGCCGTTCTGGCCCGCCATCTACCTCGTCACTCTCCTTCGTCTGCATGTCCTTATTCTTTTCCGCTCTTTTTTCGCCTCCCTCTGGTTCGATTTCCGCTCTTCGTCCACTTCGTTCAATTCGTTTCCAACCCCCCTTCCTTTCAAGTTCTCCGCCGTCCAATCACGTCGCGTCGCCCGCCGCCGCTATGCTCAAACCACCCCGCGCCCGTGGGATCGCCCGCGAGCACCGGTGCAGCTGGGCCCGTCGCGGCCTAACGCGCGCCTGCGCCATCGTCTTGCAATGGGCGACGCAGGCGGATACACATGGGATGGCGCGGGAGGATGGTGGGATAGCCGCAGCAGCGGCTGGCGTGGCTGGGAGGACGGCCAGGATTGGTCAGCGAGGGGTTGGAGAGACTGGCGACAAGACGGGCACGCGCCAACGGAGGACGCCAAATGGCGCGATGGCCCTGCCGCCGCAGCAGCGGCGGCGGTCTCGTCTCAACGGCCGTCTCGCTTCGCCGCGCTTAGCGTTGTGAGCCCCCGCGCCCCTGGTCTCGGCAAGCCCGAATTCGATAATTTCGTGAGGGCTGCCCTCCGAAACGTACCAGAACTTGGGAACGCAGTTTCAGGAGAGGGGTCGGGATCCCGAGCCGCGCCTGCGGCGCAGGAGCCCCGCGCCACCGCAGCGGCGGCGGCGCGCGGGCCCCAGGATTTTGAGAAGTTTGATGTTAATTATTTTTTGAGTTATGAAGAGAGGCTCGGCACTTCGTTTAAGCAACACAATCAAGCGTTGAAATGGTGGCGCCATCTGAATGAAGACCCAACTGCCCCGTTCGAGTCAGAAGCCAAGTGGTTTGACAATGCGAAGCCCACCATGGTCGCTGTTTGCGACCACGGTGCGAGGACGAGCTTTGGTTTCAAAAGCGACGAGGAAGTCCCTTGGCGGTGGCAAGAGATGGTGGCGACGCTCAGGGAGGAAGATATCAGGGAGGTCGTGGAGGGGCCCCGCAGCAGCGGGGCTCTGATCGGCTGTTCCCTCGAAGTCCGGCCAAACAGCTACGACCACATGCGTCAGAGTATTGTGCGCGCGCGACAGTTCGCGGGGCAGCGGGTGAAAGTGAAGCTGCCGATGTGGGATTTCGTGTTGCACCGCGACGACGGGACAGGCGTCCGTTTACACCCGCACTGGGGCGACAGGAAGGTCGAAGCTCTGCCCCTCGTCCCCCGCGCGGACACGGTGAGGCCACCAACCGCGGGTTTGGGCGGGAGCGACGGGTCAGGAACTTTTCGCTGGCACAAGGACCTCGGTGTGGAGCGCAAGGTCAAGTTCGACGCCGCCAGAGAGAAGGGGAGGCCGACGCCCTCTCAGGGGCCCCGCAGCAGCGGGGCCGCGGCGTCCAGCACCAGGCCCTCGGCGTCCGCAGCAGCGGGTGGCAAACAGTAGTTTTGGGACCGAATAACTCCCCAGACGATTTGGTTTCGGAGTAGATGGCTCCGCAGCAGCAGCGGGGCTCGAATGAAGGGCGCGTTGCATTTCTGCAGGGGCGCGCGCGTCGGCCGCCGAGATCGGGGGCGCTCGTGCAGGCGCCGTGGCGCGATCTTCGTAAAGAAGTCTTCCCTCTCCTCCCTGTCCCCCCATCCCGCCGCCCTCAACGTCGGCTCCTCGCCGCCCGTTCCTCGTCGCTCCACGCCTGTTCGTTCTCCTCCAATTTCCTCTCCCGCTTCCTCGTTCTCTCCTTCCCATTTTTCCCTCCATCCCATTGCATCCCTGGCACCCCAGCGAAGTTCGCAGTTCGAAGTTTGAAGTTCGGAGTTCGAAGGTTGCAGTTTGAATTTCGAAGCTTCGCACTTCGAGGTTCGATCTTCGAACCTTCGTCATCTCGTCGTCGTAATCGTCGTCCTCGTTCGTCGTCGTCGTTCCTCGTCGGCGTCGATTGTCGTTGTCGTCGTCGCTCGTTGTCGTCGTCGCCGTCGTCGTCGTGGTCGGCGTCGTCGTCGTCGGTCGTTGTCGTCGCTAGTCGTCGTCGCTGGTCGCCGTCGTGGCCATCGTCCTCGTCGTCGTCGTCGTGGTCGTCGTCGCCCTCGTTGTCGCCGTCGTGGTCATCGTCGTCGTCGTTGTCGTGAAACGCCCCACGTAGGAGGAGCAGAGAAGGGAGTAAGGAGAAATGGGCACGGTGGAGGGAGGAGGGAGGATTGAACAGGAAGAGGAGGGTGCAGGTGGAGGTAGAAGGGATGAGGTAGCTCAGAAGTGGGAGCAGCAGACTGGCGCAATGGGAAAAGCCATGTGAGTGCAGGGAGGGATGGAAATGCGATAAAGTGAAGCCGCAGCCGTTGCAGGTCTGCCTCCCGCCGCGCCCGCCCGCCTCCGCGAGTGGAGCCGCGCAGGAGCCTCTGCCGAAGTCTCCGCGGCAGCGGGGACTGCCAGAGGAGGCTCCTTCGCGGTTTGTGCGCCGCTATGGCGAGCATCGCGGGCAAGTGCGACGTCGATGATTTCGAGCTCATCACGACGGAGGGCAGTGTTTGGCACTGGGCGACCATGGTGGTGCGGTTTCTCCAGTGGCGCAATCGTTGCCGCCATGCACGCGCCGTTGGAGTGAAGGGCCAGATGCTCGTCGACCAGGCGCGGCAGATGATGGAGGAGGCGCGCGGCACCGAGGAGATGGGCAAGATGATGCTTGAGATGTCGAAGAAGAAGGTGAAGGACATCCCAGGCAATATTCGGTACTTTTGCCGCCAGCCGCACCAGGAGAGCTGAGCGGCGATCGGAGCTGGGCCGATAGAGGAGGACGAGGAGGAAGAGGAGGGGGGATGAGGAGAGGAGGAGGAGGGGGATGAGGAGTTGGAGGCAGCACGCGCACCCGCACTAAGAGCCGCCAGCCGCGCCCGTCTCCGAGCATGAAACCCGAGCTTGGCTGGAAGGGGGGAGGGCGGTAGCAGAAACAGCGCAGGACAGGGATGGGAGAGGTCACGCATCCGCCGCATTAGCGGCGGTGGTACGACAGTTCTCATGGCGGCGCGGCGGTCGCTGAGAAATGGAGCACGTGCGTGGGCCTGCGTGCGCTTAATTATGAGTGGCTCTCGTCCCCTCCCCTCCTCTTCCTCCATGAGATCTCTCTCCTGGTGCATATCCCCTGCCAGTGCTCGTCCTGCTCCTCTATCCGCCCCCCCTCGTCCGTTCCTGCCACCAGCCACATGGGGCGTTCTCAATCAACACCCCATTGAGTGTCCCCATGTGAAGGTTGCCCTTTGTCATGAGGGCGGACTCGCAAGAGCCGAGTGGCTGAAGAACTAATTAGTAGTTTGGGGTCCGAGCAGCTCCCCAGACGATTTGGTTGTGGAGTAGGTGGCTCCGCAGCAGCGGGACTCGAATTAAGGGCGCGTTGCATTTCTGCAGGGGCGCGCGCGTCGGCCGCCGAGATCGGGGGCGCGCGCGCAGGCGCCGTGGCGCGATTTTCGTTTTGAAGTCTCCCCTCTCCTCCCTGTCCCCCCATCCCGCCGCCCTCAACCTCGGCTCCTCGCCGCCCGTTCCTCGTCGCTCCACGCCTGTTCGTTCTCCTCCAACTTCCTCTCCCGCTTCCTCGCTTTTCCTTCCCGTTTTCCCTCCATCCCAGTCCATCCCTGGCACCCCAGCGACGTTCGCAGATAGAAGCTGGAAGTGAGGAGTTCGAAGATCGAAGTTTGAATTTCGAAGCTTCGCACTTCGAGGTTCGATCTTCGATCCTTCGTCATCTCGTCGTCGTAATCGTCGTCCTCGTTCGTCGTCGTCGTTCCTCGTCGGCGTCGGTTGTCGTCGTCGTCGTCGCTCGTTGTCGTCCTCGCCGTCGTCGTCGTGGTCGGCGTCGTCGTCGTCGATCGTCGTCGTCGCTAGTCGTCGTCGCTGGTAGCCGTCGTGGTCATCGTCCTCGTCGTCGTCGTCGTGGTCGTCGTTGCCCTCGTTGTCGCCGTCGTGGTCATCGTTCTCGTCGGCGTCGTCGTCGTCGTTGTCGTGAAACGCCCCACGTAGGAGGAGCAGAGAAGGGAGCAAGGAGAAATGAGCGCGGTGGAGGGAGGAGGGAGGACTGAACAGGAAGAGGAGGGAGCAGGCAGAGGTAGAAGGGATGAGGTAGTTCAGAAGTGGGAGCAGCAGAGTGGCGCAAGGGGAAAAGTCATTTGAGCGCAGGGAGGGATGGCATTGCGATAAAGTGAATCCGCAGCCGTTGCAGGTCTGCCCCCCGCCGCGCCCGCCCGCCTCCGCGACGGGAGCGGCCCAGGGCATGGAGCAGCCTGGCGCGACTGGAGCCGCGCAGGAACCTCTGCCGAAGTCTCCGCAGCAGCGGGGGCTGCCAGAGGAGGCCCCTGATGCAGTTCCGCATGGAATGGCAGATCCAGCACCGGCCTCCGCAGCAGCGGGGGGGGAGGTTGCAACGAAACTGCGGTCATTGTTTTCGTCGATGTCTGGTGCCCAGGAAAGCGTTTCGCAGAGCCTGCTGGTTGCTCAGGAATTGATGCAGAATGGCCTGATCGAAGATGCGCGGAAGTTAACGGCCGCCGCCAACCGCCTTGTAGTCATAACGGCTGAGGAGGCGGCTTGCGCAGCAGCGGGGGCATCCGTGGAGCCAGGCGCCGCCACAGTGGTAATCGAGCCTGGACAGGGTGGCTCCGATGACCCGAGACCGAGATCTCCCTGCACGACTAATTGGCGACAACGGCAGGTTCTGATCGCAGCGCGCAAACTGCGTGAAAGCTCCTCCGCAGCAGCGGGGGCCCGCGTGATCAAGACTCTCGCCTTGACCTCGAAGGCTCGGTCGCCAGCGCTTCCTGTCCAAGAGGGCTTCCCAGAGGAAGGCCGCCCGCACTTCCCATCGGAAGAGCGCGGCCCGAGCCATTCCAAGCCTCTTGTGCCCCTGCTGTACGACGACGAAGACCAGGTGCAGGAGGGGCAGACAGAGGCGCGCGTGAATCTGGCTTTTGCTTCCCTCGTCCTGCGCGCGGGCGCCCCCCTGTCGGATTGGGTCGCAGCTGTCAGGGACAGGCGCGAAGGGGTCGTCTTAGTCTCCTTCGAGCCTGGTGCACGCATCAATCGCGATCTGCGGAAGCAACATCTCGACGATCTCATCCGCCAAAGTGGCTTCCACGGGGAGGTCGCGCGCGAGTGCGTCGGGGCTCTCCTCTGGGTTCCCGAGCGCGTCGAGCAGTGCGAGGTGCTTCGCTGGCACTGCCACGGGAAGTTCCTGGTTCAGGCCTGGTCGGTGACCCTGGCAGCGGTGGCTCACAATCCGAAAGCAAAGGAAGGCAAACTTTCCATAGCAGTGGGGGGCGTGTTCTTCCGACACCAGACGAGCCTCGCGGGGCACCCGTGGCCCGAGAACTTCCGCAACGGGCTGCGGAACCTGGCGTTGTGGAACCGAGTGCGTATTCTCGTTGGGATCTTTGACGCAGGCAGGGAGGATCTTTCGGAGCTGCTCAGAAGTTGCGGCGCGTCTGGTACAGGCGTACTCGGCTTGGCTTTGTGGTGTCCGACAAAAGGTTGTCACGTGACGCACCCGCACTACATCGTGATTCTTGGCCCCGCTCAGGTTCGCGAGTGCCCTGCGGGCGGGCAGCCTGATCTGCCGCACTGGTTGAATCAGGATCCCCAGCCTCCGCAGCAGCGGAGGCTCCTGACCAGCCTGCAGTACCGCCAGTTGGATTGGGTGGCGCGTCCGACCTGGGTCAGGCTCACGGACGCGGAGCGCAAGGAGCAGGATACATATGACTGGCCGCACTTGCACAGGGTGATCCACAAGGCCCAGGATGCGAACCGCCTCACGGAACATTGCCACACATTGTTCGTTTTTATAGAAGCCAAGAACAGGAAGTCTGGCAAAGGCGCCGCGGCCAGGAAGAAGGATCGGAAGCGGGAAGCCAAGTGGGAAAAACAGCGGGGAGAGTGGGCGGAGACAGAACCCGAAGCAACAGCCTCAGCAGCAGCGGAGGCGCACGGAGACCAGGAGGAGGCGGAGACAGAATCCGAAGCAGCAGCCTCCGCAGCAGCGGGGGCGCACGGAGCCCAGGAGGAGCTTGAGGGCGACGAGGCCCCGCTCTGGATCGACTCCTGCAGCCCCACGCCGCCCCAGGACGAACAGAGCAACCCTGACAGAGGTGAGAGGGAGGAGAAGAAGGAGAAGGAGAAGATGAAGAAAAACAAGAAGAATAATAAGAACAATAAGAAAGATATCAGGGGCAGAACCCCAAAGAGGAAGAAGCCCTCGCAGCAGCGGGGGGGCAGCCGTTCCACGCGCAGAAAGCGGGAGCAGAGGAGCAAAGACCGAATGAGGAGAGTGCCCTCGCAGCAGCGGGGGCGCAGCCGCTCCAGACGCAGAGGGCAGGGGCAGAGGGGGCGCAGCCGCTCCAGACGCAGTGGGCAGGTGGAGGGCGGCGACCGCAGGGCGGCGTGGGCAGGGCGGTTCCTGCCCGCGCCGCCCGCGCACCCCCCCCACACAGGTCAGGTGATGCTGAGGCCGAGGGCATGGCGCCCGCTCCTCCCAGGCCAGATATGCCGTCCGCCAGGCATGCCGCCAATGATGCCACCACCACCGCCATATCCCCCGCGTGGAGGAGGGCGCCGCGGGGCCCCCCCGCTGGAGGAGACACCGCACCCTACGCCACCGCGGCTCGTCCCGAGCCAGCCGCCGCACCCTCCGCCGAAGCGGCTCCTGCCAAGAGAGTCGCAGACGCCCCGCCCTCTGGCAGCGCCGCTCGTCCCGAGGCCGCCGCCGCAGCCTCCCCCGCCGCAGCTCCTCTCCAGGGAGTCGCCGCTTCCTGCGGACACGTTTGCGTTCAACAGTGACGCGTTCGAGGCATTGTCGCGGCGCCGCAGCCCTTCAAGCGACTCCAGCTGACGGCGCGCGGCTGCGGAGACCTCCGCAGCAGCGGGGGTGGTCTCCGCAGGGGTGTCTCCGCAGCAGCGGGGGTTAGCATAAGAGATCTGAGGCCCGGGCTCGGCGCGCGCGCGCGCGAGGAGGCAGGCGCTCGCATTGAGCGGCTGAAGAAATCGTGGTCGTTGTCGCCGTGCTCGTCGTCGTCGTTTGCTTTTTGCTGGGGGGGAAAGGGGGGCGAGCAAGAGGAGGAGGAGGAGGAGGGGTCCTGCAGGGGCCAGGACCGACACCGGGACCGGGACCGGGACCAGGGGGAGAGCGGGACCGGGACCGGGAGCGGGACAGGGACGGGGAGCCCTGGACGAGCAGCAGAACCGACCACGGGACCGGGACCGGGACCGGGGCCGGGACCGGGACCGGGACCGGGAACGGGGGTGCTGGTCCCGGTCCCGGTCCCGTGGTCGGTCCTGCTGCCCGTCCTGGGCTCCCCGCCCCTGTCCCGCTCCATGTGTCACCTCTTTGTCCCGCTCCCAATCTCTGCCGTGCCGTTTGGGTTCGAGATCGCCAGCCATGAGGGTTAGGAAGCCCGACACAAGGATCGGGCGATGCCGCGTCGGCGAGAAGAGGAATAGGAAACCCGACACAAGGACGGGACGATGCCGCGTCGGCGAGAAGAGGGGTTTTCGGAAACCGGCCACAGACCTCATTCGAGCAAGCGCGCTGGGGCGGCGGCTCGACCCACGGCAGCGTCGGCGGAGGCGGCCGCGCGGCCGCTAGCTCGGCGCAAGGCGAGCTCCAAGAAACAAACCCTCGCAGTAGCGGGGGCTGCTGTAGCCCTCGCAGCAGCGGGGGCTGCTGTCTTGGAGCGTGGTGGGTTGTGGGATGAGAAGACTGCTCGGAGGACAGGCGTGGAAGATGACGATGGGTTCGATCAGGCACTTTGGTACCGCGACCATTGGGGCAACTGGTACAAACTAGGTTCCAAGATGCCGCCAGTCGGCAGCTCCTGGCAAGAAGGCGCCGACCCCCTTCGCATGTCATTACGGGGCGGATGAACGCGACAGTGCCCCCACATGGTTGATTGTACGGTCCTCAGGATGACCACGACATCCCGAGCGCACAAGGGGAACGCCCCTCCGCAGCAGCGGAGGGATGTCGCGAGAATTTCGCCGAGGGGGGGTGACCTCGGCGGAGGAGCGCACTCGCGCGCGCGCGGGGGAGCGCGGTTTCGCGCGTCGCGTGCGGCATCGCATGCGGTGTGGGGGAAAACACGACATCTGTGCTGTCACCTGTGTTCTGCTCTCTCCTTTGTTTCGCTTCCCCTTGCACTCCCTCCTGCAACCTCCCGCCCGTCATTATGTCTTTGTAGTGATCATCGCTTCCATACACGCAACTCTCACATTGCCCCTTTCTCTCACAGATGGGTTCGGGGTGGGCAACCTTTCTCTCACACAGGGGGGGGCCGATGTATCAATGCTTCTCCTGTTCAGGCGGATGTGCGCGTATCGAAAAACTGAGAAGGCCGCGTCGACCCGCCGTTCGTCGCCTCTCTCTCTCTCTCTCTCTCTCGCTCTCTCTCTCTCTCTCTCTCTCTCTCTCTCTCTCTCATTGTCTCTCTCTCTCTCTCTCTGTCTCTCTCCCTCTATCTGCCTTTCCTCTCCTTCTCCTTTTGCTCAAGTGCGGGCAGGCCGCGGATCCGTGAGGCCCCTCCTTCTGTCCGCGCGCGCGACAGGCACTCGTGCTTTAAGCGGGGCCCCGCAGCAGCGGGGGCAACCGTCGCGGAGCATCTGTTTGGGAAGCTGCCCCCGCAGCAGCGGGGGCGCCTGGATAGATGTCCGAGGACATCAAGTCAGGTCCCCTGAATGATGCCGCCACGTTGCGCAGCCGCTATGCCTTGAAGGACTCCGAGGGCCAGCGGTTGAAGGCCAAAATTTCCTTGGAGGATATCTGCGTCCACCCGCAGAACAGAGGTGGGACGTACCCCTCCGCTGCCAGAGTGGTTAATCTCCTGTGTGGCATTCTGAAAGACAGGTTCCTCTTGAACGAGGCGCAGCACGAAGCAGTGGTTGTTCAGGAACTCCCTGCGGGGAAGAAGGCCGATTACGAGCGCCTCCATGGCAGGCCGTACACGGCGCACGCGGACCACAACTTGCAGAAAACGAAGTCCGTGGAGGCTCTACGCTCGGCGTACACAAGCTTGTCAACGTTCAACTACGGGGCGCTGAGCCACTGCACCCTAACCCTTGGTCTGCTGAACCTCAAGCACGGCGCAGTGTGGGTCATTCCCGAAGACCACAAAGGATGTGGTTTGGAGGAGTTCCAGACAGGTACAGGTGGTTCCTGGGATATCCCAAAAATGCGTCGCGCACCGAAGTTCACAGAACTCATGGACGTGCTCGATAACGGTTTGCTTTGCGAGGTGCTCTCGTGGGAAATTCACTTCGATGCCGTCTTCGCGCAAGGCCCCGCGATCATTTCCGCGGCCCTGAACGACCCACAGGGAAAAGGTGTGACCTCTCACGAAATCGAGGTCCTGACGTCCGTCGCTGATTTCGTCGCCACCGCAGCAGCGGCGGGCAAGAAAGCATCGTGCGGATCTGAGACAGGACACCCCGTGAATATCTCGTACGAAACTGTTCTCAAGGCTTGCGCGCAACGACATCCCGAGTACGCCAAGGCCAAATGGTTCGAGGACATGTTTACTTTCGTCATCAACGTGGGGGCCGCATCAGGGCAGCTCATACCGCAAATTCTAGATTATGATCGACGTTGGGTGGATCACAAAATACGTTCCCTGGCACCAGCCACCTGGAGCGTTCTCAACCAACTCCCCATAGATTGTCCCCATGTGAAGGTAGCCCTTGTCATGAGGGCGCACTCGCAAGAGCCGAGGTGCGGACAATGCCCCGCGCCGGAAACGGCTTGGGGACGCAGCGAGGGCAACAGTCGGATACAGGAGCTCAATTCTTTGTCGGGGTATGTCCGTCGCATATTGGCCCCCGCAGCAGCGGAGGCCCACGGGGAGGAGAAGAGCGCGACTTTGACCGCGGGGGTGGTTCTGACTGCGACGGACACCTTCTACCAGGTGTACGTAAGGGCGAAGGCTAACAAACCTCGTCTGGAGGCAGTTGTGGAGGCCGTGTGCGAGACAGTGCGTCCGTACTATGCTGAAGTACGCGAGGCCTGGCAGAAAATGGAAAAGAACGCACAGAAAGAGTTCCCGCCCCCTCCTGCGCCGTGGACCGACAAGTTGCCCGCGGCCCCCGAGAAACCCGCTGGCCCTCGCAGCAGCGGAGGTGGCGAGGGCTCTCGCCCGCAGCCAGTATTGATAGAGTTCAACGAAGAAGACAAGCCTCTGAACAGGCAGATGTCTGAAGTGTCCAAGCCCGTGAACAGCCTGATGGTGGTCCCAGTGAAATCGTGGCACGCTTCGGCTCCGTCTGGCAATCTCGACACAGACAGGTGGCACCAAGCAAGCATCGCGGAAGTCATGACTGGCTTCCATCGTCACGCGGACACTTGCGCCCAACCCGTCCAGATGCAATATGACGTTCAAGCCAAGAGTGTCCATGTGGTGGCTACTGGGGACATCGCCGAGGGGGAACTGATGCTCTTCCCTTGCTGCCCCACCGCGAAGATTTTCCCGAAAGTCTCGAGCAATCCGCGGGCAGTGGAGGTGCTAGTCGGTGAGAAACGTCCGACTCCTGTCGAGAAAATGGAAACATATTTGGCACAACCTGATTTCAAATTACCAGAGCTGGAGCTCAAGCCCGCGCCGCAGGAAGCGGCCTCCGCAGCAGCGGGGGCTGCGCAGGGCGAGGCGCCCGTGGGTCCGCAGCTCGACGAGGCGGCCCCCGCAGCAGCGGCGCCTGCACAGGGCGAGGCCGAACAGGAAGAGTATCCGTACCAGTTTAAGTTCGGAGGTACCGAGTCCTTGCACTTCTTTTGGGGAGTTGAGAGGATGACACCAGAAGAACTTGCCCGAGCCCAGCTAGTGCAGGGACAGGAGCACTGGAAGTTCAACGTTGCACTTCGACCACAAGAGTTCCAGACAATGACAAAGTGCCAGCCAGCCGCCCCCCCTCCGCGTCTGCAGCGTGCTTGTCCCGTGCATGCACAACACGGTGCCGCTGGTGCGCGGAGATCGGCTGATGCTGCAGATCACAAAGGAGAAGAGGGCCACCGACACCCACAAGGAGAAGCAGGCATGGCAAAAGGAGCAGAAAGAGCAGGAGAAGAAACGGAAGAAGGACGCCGAGGAGGGACGGAAAAACCCCCAAGAGCGGCAAGATGACAATCCCTGGCCAGGGGGCCCACTTCGTGCGATCCCGCCGCAGCAGCGGGGGGTGCGCGAAACGGAGCGGCAGATGACAGCGGTCGATGATCCACCCGTCGCAGCCCGCAGCCGTCAGCTGGAGGGGAGGAGGAAAAGGGCGGGGAGAGGAGGTCGAAGAGGGAGGGGGGGGGGGGGCAGCAGAAACAGCACCAGACAGGGATGGGAGAGGTCACGCATCAGCCGCAGTAGTGTCGGTGGTACGTCAATTTTCATGGCGGCGCGGCGGTCGCTGAGAAATGGAGCAAGTGCGAGGGCCTGCAAATGCGGAAAATGTGAGTGCCTCTCGTCCCCTCCCCTCCTCTTCCTCCATGAGATCTCTCTCCTGGTGCATATCCCCTGCCAGGTCTCGTCCTGCTTCTCTCCCTCTATGTTCGTCCTGCCCTCCCCTCGCGCCTCGCCTCCGTCTCCGTCCCCCCTCGTCCGTTCCCGCCTCCCTCCCGTGTCCTGTTTTCCTCTCTCCGTGCTCATCGTCCTGCTCATCGTCCTGCCGTCCTGTTCGCGGGACGCTCTGTGGGACAGGGGGGCGGTCGAAGCACGCAAGGCCGACCCCCTCTGTGACAGAGGGGGCCCCGCGTTTGTCCGCGGGACCCCCTCTGTGACAGAGGGGGGTCCCGCGCTTTTCCGCGGGACCCCCTCTGTGACAGAGGGGGTCCCGCGCTTTTCCGCGGGACCCCCCTCTGTCACAGAGGGGGTCGGGTGGAAAAGCGCGGGACCCCCTCTGTCACAGAGGGGGTGGGGTCGTGCGTTTCCGCGCGCCCTCCTCTGTGAAACAGGGGTGGTCGTTCGATCAGGGCGCCCCCCCTGTGGGACAGAGGGTCGGTCAGAGCACACAAGGCCCCCCCTCGAGGGGCAGAAGGGGCGGTCAAGGGACAGGGAAGGCAGCTGTGCTCGTTCGGAGAGAAGGAGGGGGATGGGTTGGATGAGATGGAAAGAATCTCGTGGAGGGAGCATGATGCGGATGAGGAGTAGGAGGATCTGTTCGAGACGAGGAGTCCGCCTTCCATAGCCGTTTTCAGGCGGTTCACTTTTGAGGGGGGGGGCGACACCTAGGACGCGCGCGCCTTCGCAGCAGCGGGGGCTTGCGCACGGCGGCATGAAACGCAAGGCAGAGGACGCATGGCGGGAGGTCGCTGTCGGGAAAGCAGCGCGCCAAGATGGCGCGAGCATGGGGGTGCTCTGCGTGACGGGCGGGCTGTGCCGAAGTCACGAGGGAGCAGCGGGATTTGCTCTGGAATGCGAGGAGCGCTGTGTTGTCTTGGGCGGCGAGATGAGCAATGAAGCCTTCGTGCCCGTCGGAAAGCACCGCCTGTGGATGCTCAAAGTGGTCGGCGGCCACAGTGCCGTGAAGGGCGCCTTGAGCGAAACAAACTTGTTAGAACAATTGTATGAGAAGCTTCGCGCTGGAGAAGGATACAACGTGGATGAAGCGGCGACTCCTGTGATAGAGGCCCCCGCAGCAGCGGGGGTTGCAGCAGGGTCTCCCGCAGCAGCGGGAGAAAAAGGTCGGGATCCCATGGCGGATCTCCTCGGCACCGTCAAGGCCGCATCGAAAGCGAAGAAAACCCCTGAGAAACAGAAGGGGTTTCCTCGAGGCACGCTCTGCAGAGTAACCATGCCGATGTCTCCTAAGCCAGATGAGGCCGACGCGAAAGAGATTTGTGTGTATGAGAACAAATATGGGCAACTACTCGTTCATAGTCAGGACCTGCCTTGGCTTCTGCATTACCTGTGCGAGGAGAGCCAGGGCAAAGGCGCCCCCGAACCCAACGACGACGACGAGGACGACGCTTTGGACGAGAAGCGCCCGTGGACCACCAGGTGGTGCCCGTCTGGGATGTGGGCACTGGAGGTCAAAGGAGGGCAAATGGCAGGCCGAACATGGGCCTCCAGGATTCAGGATCTGAACGAGGAGAAATGGTCCACAGGCGTGGCGTTGACGGAAGTGACGACGCCCTTGAAACAGTCCACCCGTGCGCAGCAAAAGCAGGTTCTTCTAGCGTTCTTGGAGGACGTGGCCCAGAAAGCCATCAAACAGGACACAAAGCAGTGATGCCCTCGTTATCCGCTCGCTGGCGCGCGCCGCAGCAGCGGCGCGCTGACCGCTACAACGGCTTTTTTTTGTGCAAACAGACTCGGTGCATGCACCGCACCAGCGGCGCGCTGACCGCCGAGGTGGATGCCTGCGGGTTCCTGTCGACTGGACAGGGGTTAGGGCGCGCGCGGGGGATCGCGAGCCTGCCGCTCTCCAGCGCTCGCGCGCTAGAGGACAAAAAGGAACTCGCGGAATCTGGCGAGGACGGGGCGGAGGGGTTGGGACCAGTAGGATGGGGGGGGGAGGGGGAGGAGGAGGAGGAGGAGAAGGAGGAGCAACAGCAGCAGCAACATCACACTAGCAGCACCGACAGGAGGATCATTGCGAGGATGCGGCCGTTTGCTTGCCCTGCGGCGCTGGGCTCAAGACAAGAGGGCGGCCGCGTGTGCGCGCGCATGGCTTCCGCATCGTGGCCGCCGCAGCCGCTCCGCCCCCAGACCCAGGCGACGCTCGCCCTGCAAACGCGCCTCTGCGGGTCGGGCACGACCGCGAGATCAACGAATGTGGAGTTTTTATAGCAACACGACAAAACTAAAGACCCCGACAGAGTGCTCATGAATCCACGGAAACGACAGAGACCAATATTCGGATTCGGGTAATTACGTTATGCGCCGCAGCAGCGGCGCGGCTTGCCATTATGAATATGGCAAACGCACATGGAAGAATATTCATTTATGCTCGCAGTGGCCGTGGAAAAGCGACCACAAGAAGTGGTTAGGTTTTGGAGTCCGATGAGAAGTAGGAGGATTTGTTCGAGACGAGGAGTCCGCTTTCCATAGCCTTTTTCAGGCGGATCACCAGTGAGGGGAGTTGACACCTAGAACGCGGGCGCCTTCGCAGCAGCGAGGGCTTGCGCGCGGCGGCATGAAACGCAAGGCATCGGAAACATGGCGGGATGTCGTTATCGGGAAAGCAGCGCGTCAAGATGACGCGAGCATGGGGGTGCTCTGCGCGACGGGCGGACTGTGCCGAAGTCACGAGGGAACATCGGGATTTGCTCTGGAATTTGAGGAGCGCTATGTTCCCTTTGGCGGCGAGGAAAACCTAGATGCCTTCGTGCCCGTCGGAAAGCACCGCCTGTGCATGCTCAAGGTGGTCCGTGGTCTCAGTGCCGTGAAGGGCGCCTTGAACGAAACGACAATGTTAGAGCAAGTGCTTGGGAAGCTTCGCGTCGGAGAAGGAGGCAACGTGGATGAAGCGTCGACTCCTGTGAAAAAAACGCTTCCGCAGCAGCGGGGGTTGCAGCAGGATCTCCCGCAGCAGCGGGAGAAAAAGGTCGGGATCCCATGGCGGATCTCCTCGGAACCGTGAAGGGCGCATCGAAAGCGAAGAAGGTGGCGGCGCGTCGCCAACCGGAGAAAACCCCTGAGAAACAGAAAATATTGTCTCGAGGCACGCTCTGCCTCTCGCTCCGCGCGGTCGTCTTGGGCGGCGTCGGGCCTCCGCTGACTGATTACATGATGCATATATGTATATATTGTGTATGTATGGTGTGTCGACGTATATGTATGTACATACGTATATGTGTGTATTTATATATATGTATGCATATATAACACGGTCGCAGGGGCGTGGCCCGCGGCCCAGGGCGGGGCCCGAGACTCTGGGACAGGACATGGGGCCTCATCATCGTAGGATGCTCATCATTCTCATCATCGCCATGATGGGGGGGGAGGAGGGGACAGCTACCAGCTGCGCGCTGGCGCCACCGCCGCTCCCCCGCGCCCGCCGGCGCATCCGCAGTGCGGCTGCGGGAGGGGCTGCGCCTCAATTCCTGCAGAGGCGGCCTGCAGGGATGTTGCACTTTTGGCGTCTAGTACAAACGCCCGAGCGGCCCGCTTTTTTTTTTGGGGGGGGCTCTTGCTTCACGGTGGAAGAGGAGACTATCATCATCCCCCGTGCCGCGTTCGCCTTCCCTCGACGACGATGTCGACGACTTCCTACATTCTGGCCTTGTTTTCTGGGGAGTGTTCTCGGAGTCGTTCGGGGCGTTCGTTCGTGCGCGCATGCTTCTGAGTTTTCTGCGCGTCGTTCGGGCCGCTCGTCCTGGTGCGAGTCGTTCGGGCCCCTCCTCACCAGCCCATCTCGCAGCAGCAACCCTCGCGAAGCATGCCGACGGTCGTGTTTTTTCAGGCGTGTGTCCGCTGGTCCCCGCATATCTCCCTTGTTCCTCGTTCCTCCCGCCCCCTTGTACACCCTCCTTGTGGGGGGATGCGGCCGTTTGCTTGCCCTGCAGCGCTGGGCTCGAGACCAGAGGGCGGCCGCGTGTGCGCGCGCATGGCTTCGGCATCATGGCCGCCGCAGCCGCTCCGCCCCCAGACCCAGGAGACGCTCGCCCTGCAAACGCGCCTCTGCGAGTCGGGCACGACCGCGAGGCCAACGAATTTGTGGAGTTTTGGTACCAAGAAGACAAAAAGAAAGACCCCGACTTCGTGCTCATGAACCCACGGAAACTAAAGGGGGCAATATTCGGATTCGGGTACGTTATGCGCCGCAGCAGCGGCGCGGCTTGCCATTATGACTCTGGCAGACGCATGTGTAAGAAGATTCATTTCTGCTCGCAGTGGCCGTGTCCCAGCGACCGTCGTCTGGCGGACGGTTCCGTGGACTACAATAAGTGGTCAGACTTGCAAGCGCCCTGGCATTTAGCGCAATGCGCGGGCGGGTGGCCCGCAGGAGCGGGAGCCCCCGCAGCAGCGGAGGCGCCGGCCGAGGCGTGCGAGGCCCCTGCTGAAGCGGCAGCGGAGCCGTCGGTGGGCCCTGCTGAAGGCCCCGCAGCAGCGGGGCCGTCAGCGGAGGCGTGCGTGGCCCCTGCTGAAGTGGCAGCGGAGCCGTATGTGGGCTCTTCTGACGGCCCCGCAGCAGCGGGTGCGTCAGCGGAAGCGTGCGTGCCTCCTCCTGTAGTGGCGGCGGCGCCGTGCGCGTGCCCTTCTGCAGAGCCCGCCACAGCGGAGGCGTCCGTAGGTCCTGCTGGCGCGCCTGGCGCCGACGCAATCGCCGAGGCCGCTTCCGCAGTGGAGTCTGTCTTGAAGGACTCCGCGGCAACGGCAGCTCTCTCAGCAAAGGAGACTGCCCCTGTCGCTTTCCCCCAACCCGCCCCGCTTGTTGTTCGCGACGTAGCGGAACCCGTGCTTCCAGGGGCGGAAGTTGCGGCAGTTACCGCCTGTGAACAGACAGCCGCGACAGCAGGCGCTGCGGTTGCCCCTGCAGGCGCCCCCGCAGCAGCGGGGGCGCCTGCAGGGGCACTTTCAGAACAAGGCCAGAGGTGCTTCGAGAAATTGATGCAGCTGTCGCGCAGTATTCGCGGAAGGCCGGGGGGAGGCCGAGAGTGGATAGGATATTCTGCTTTCGTAATCTTTGCGCTGTTGCGGAAGGTGCGCGTCTACGTGTGGGAAGGACGCAACAGAGTCGACCTTTGCAAAGCTGTCTTGCCGCCGTGGAAACTAGAGGAGTAAACCCGCGAGCCTGCGGTGGACGCGATCGCGTGTTGCGCCGTCCCCCGAGACTCGGGGCCACCGGACTGGGCCCCCGTGTCGGAGGAGTATCCTTTGTTTCGATGCAATCATTTTATCGCAGGCGTCTCCACCGACTTTGTGGATTTCACGGGAGATGCTTCGACGGTGGGCGGTTTCTATTCGGCTCTCGGTGTGTTCGTCGTGTCCACAGTCGCAGACGGGGACTGCGGTTTGGATTGCATGTTGCAGATGACCCAGGAGGTTTCCACGCGAGAGTCTCGCAGGGAGCTCCGCCAGGACAGTTGCTCTCTCCGACCACCCTGATCCTTCGCTTCCATCTCTGCTGCCCCCACATGCTCTTCCCCTCCTTGTCTCCCCATTCTGCCATCATGCCTCTCCCATCCCGCCCTTCTCTCCCCTCGTGCCCTCCCCACCGAGTCTCCTTGCCCCTCCTCCATGCCCGCCCGCCAGGACATCGCGGACTACATCGTGCAAAGGGTGCGGCTGGCGCGGTTCCTCGACGCGATGGTCCTGACACAAGAAGTCACGCAGGATGACGTCCAGGAGCTTCGTCGCCTGCAGAGCGCCTTAGACGGCGAAGAACTTGTCCCGCAGCCTGGCCACGCCGCCCCCCCGAGAGCACAGGGCGTTGCCGCCGCAGCAGCGGCGGCGCCACCTGAGGACTTGGCAGTGGTGGAAGTCGACGCCGAGGCTGTCTGTCAGGAGCTCGTGCAAGCCATCCAATGGTGGACAGGACTGACAGACGCTGCGTGCGCCCTGGACGTAGCTCGGGAGTTGATGCCCGCAGAGCCCAGAATGCGAGAGGAGCAGCATTTTTTTTTTTTTTTTTGTTTTCTTTTTTTTTTATTTCTTCTTTTTTTTTTTTTTTTTTTTTTTTATTATTCTTCTTTTTTTTTTTTTTTTTCTTTTTTTGCTTTTTCTTTTTTTGTTCTTTCTTTTTTCTTTTTTTTGTTTTTTTTTCTGCTCTCGAGGTACAGGAACCGCGGCTGCGAGCGCAAAGCCCCCGCCCAAAACAAGAAGCGCGTGGTGGCCCCGTCGCTCCTGTGCTCGAGGATGGAGATAGCGGGTGCTTTCGACGAGCACATGCGCTCTTTAGGCTGGACGCCTGGAGACCGCTTTCCGTATGGAGGGGCGCGTTCATTCATGGATGCGTGGGGCTGGGGTTCCATGTCCCGTCTCCCTCTCAGGAAGCGCACGCGCGTTGTGCGGCGCTGGCACAAGGCTTTTCTGTCGTCGAAATACGCTTCCGCAGTAGCGGAGGCTGTTCGGCAGCCGCGGGGACACGAGAAGCAGCACGGGCAGGGGCGCCTCCTGAAGTGGAAAGGGCGGAAAAGGATACCACAACAGGGACAGGGCCCAGCTCGAAAATGCCCTTGGCTGCGGCAAGCTCTGTTTGAATGGTGGAGTTCCATTCGGCACAGTGCGGATTGGAAGATGATCAAAAGTGGAATGCGAAGTACCCAAAGAGAGCCAGCGAAGATAGCAAGGTTCACGCAAAGCATGCTCCAGACCAAAGCGTTGGAGCTCATGGGCGAGTACGTCACGCAGCAGCTGCGGATCGGGCAGCGACCCGCCGCCGCGGAGTTGAGGTCGCGCTGGTGGGCCTCCTTGCGCAAGGAATACGGCCTCAGCATGCGGTACCCGAACAGGAAGTACAAGTGCCCGCTGCCCGTCTTGGAAGAGCGCCTCGAGCGAGGCTGGCTGAACGTGTTTAGGGTGCGCGCCGCGTGCGTGCTACTCAACGAGCAGGATCCCGAGATGGAGAACTTCGACCAGTCGCCTTTCCACCACAATGAAACAGGATCTGCTGGCGTGAGGACCCTCGCAGTAGCGGGGGTCGAAGTGCCACTGGTGGAGTGCCACGGCGCGGTGCGGGAGCGGTGGACGGCCAATTTCATGACAATGAGCGACAAGGATCGACTGCGGAGAGAAGGCCCCCCACCGATGGAGTGCATGTTCAAGGCGGAGGGGGGAGGAGAGCAGTTGAGGCCGCGCCTGCTCGAACACCTTCGGCGCCGAGGGTTCGGCAGATGGGTGTCGGCGACCACCAGCACCAAGGGGTCTTACCGGACACCGTGCGTGCTCGCGTACCTGGACCGCCACCTCCCTCATCTGCCAGAGCCTCCGCAGCAGCGGGAGTGGAGAATTATGATGGCGGATGATCATGGCCCTCAATTGTCCCCGCTTGTGAGTAAGCTATGTTGGTCTCGAGGGTACGTGTTCATCCCGCACGGGGGCGGCGTAACCCCAATCCTCCAAACTGTGGACACACATCTGAATCAACACGCCAAGCGCGAGTACATGAAGAGAGAAGGTGCCGCGCTGCTGAGAGCCATGAGGCTGGGCCAGTGCGTCCCACAGCTGGACAAGTTAGAATGCATTGACTTGATGGTGGAAGTGATGTCCCAAATGAGTCTTCACTTGGCTGCGGCAGACGGGTACTGGGAAACTGGTTTCAAGGCAAATCTGTGGGATGCGGACTTGGACGCGCGCATATGCAAGGAGGCAGGCCATTTCGGGAGAAAGTTGGGGATGCGTAAGAAGGTCGCCGCCGCAGTAGCGGAGGTCGAAGAAGAGGTACAGGCGGGGCGCTTGAGATGGACTTACAAAGACATCATGCGATTGGTCCTCCCGCACCCTCGACGCGGCCACTGCGACGACGTGTTCGCAAACCTTGGAGACGACGCGGCTCTGGACGAGGGCGACGAGATTTGGCATGGCATGGAGGGGGCGGAAGACGCAGCCGAGGGTCTCCGCAGCAGCGGGGGCACTGAGGGTGGCAATTCCGTCGACGCCCTCGAAGGAGATGAAGATGATGGGAGCGAGGACGACGACGGGTGGGGCGCCGCTGGCGAGTTTGACTACGAATGGGCCAATCAAAGTCTCACCGCAGCAGCGGCGGGGGAGAGCGCGCTGGAGGCACCGCCTGGCCTGTCGACGTCTCGTATGGAAACTGCGGAGCAGACGTCTGACTTGATGAGAACGTATTCGTCGATCGCTGAGGAGTTGCGCAGCTGGGGCGACATCGCGGGGGCCACGTTCATGGAGACGCAATTACGGAAAGAACGGAGGCGAGTGCGTGAAGTGTCGTAGGAAGATCCTGGGGTTCAGCGAGCCCTCGCAGCATACGAGGACGCCCGCGAGGCGACGCTCAGAAACGAGAAACGACAGCGGGATGTCGAGGCGCGGCGCAGAGAAGAGCTAACCCGCCTGGGGGACGACGTAAAGAAAGCGCGCAAGCTGCTGAGGACACAGAAAGCCAAACTCTTAGACGCAGAGGCAGCCATAGATATCAAACACAGGATGAAGCATGTCGGGTTATCCGAGCTGGGCGCGGGCCTTCGCAGCTGCGGAGGCGCGGCGGGTCGAACGTCGAGGTGCGACGCGCTGAATCGCCTTGCGATTTTGGGTTCTGGGCTTTCTGCAGCTCAGCGGTCAGATTTTGACTGGTTTCGGCGGGAATGGGACGCCGCTGGCATGGTGGACTTCGGTGGAAAGTGGCCGGAGACGTTTGCCACATGGTTGCAGAACGTCATAGACGAGTACTTGGGGGGCAACCCGAGAGCTTTCAGCATGTTTGTGCACAGTGAGACGCGACGCCGTCTGTCTGGCTCCCTGGCGCTTGCGCTCCCTGCAGCTGGGGGCCTCTGAGAGGCGCGGCCCGCCGCAGCAGCGGCGAGGCGCGGGGTGTGAGTTCGGGCAGCAGCCGCTGCACTTCCACCTGCCTGCGACTGAGGTGCCGCGTGCGCGCGCGGACGTAGCGCAGGCCTTGCGCAGAAGAAACAGGGAGGAGGGGGGGCGGGGGAGGAGGTGAGAGGAGGGGAGAGCAGGCAGGGGGAGAAAACCACGCGGGTGTCGATCACTCCGCCTCTCCTCCTGCTCTCCCCCCTCCTTCTCCCTGATCTCTCTTGGTCATTATATCATTCCTCTCTCTATCCCTCTCTCTCTCTCTCTCTCGTTATCGTCGTCCGTCTCTCTCTCTCTCTCTCTCTCTCTCTCTCTCTCTCTCTCTCTCTCTCTCTCTCTCTCTCTCTCTCTCTCTCTCTCTCTCTCTCTCTCTCTCTCTCTCTCTCTCTCTCCCTCTCTCACTATCTCCCTGTCTCTCCCTCTCTCTCTCTCTCTCTCTCTCTCTCTCTCTCTCTCTCTCTCTCCCTCTCTCTCTGCCCGCCCTTTCCTTCCCTATCCGCCCCGTCTTCCTCCTCTTCGCCCCGTCCCCCCTCCTTCCACCGCCGTTTCGGCCCCGGGAGTTCGGCTCTGACGGCCGCCCCCCCTGCAACGCGGGGGCAGGGAGCGATGGCCGCGGCCGCCAGCAGCAGCAGCAGCCCATTGGGCCCCGCAGCAGCGGGGCCTCGGGGCCGACTGACGGCAGTGTTCACAGCGAAATCTGGGAAGGTTTGGCGACCTGTAGGTGGTCAGGCAGAACCCTGGAAGGGCCCTTGGGCCCTTGTGCCAGAGGGCGCCCCCGCAGCAGCGGGGGCTGCGCCGCCTGGCGTCTCAAGCTCAGCAGCGGCGGCGCGATCAGAAGTTTCTACGATACGCACCCGCCCAGGCGACTCCGTGGTGGATCCGAGCGATGACGAAGAGCCTCAGGAATTTAGGGGCTGCAGGCCGCCCAACGACGTCGAGCGGCGCGAATGCGTTCTTCGCGACACCGTCCCGCCAAAATTCTTCTGCGAAAGAAGAGCGGCTGACGTGAACAGGCACGGAACGACAACGTGGGCAACCTTTCCGTCCTGTTCGGGAACTGGGGTTCCATGCCGAGCGAGACCAACCACGCGGACCAGCGGCGGAGACTTGAGTTGCAGCTGCGGCATTGCCCTGCTCTCGTGGCGTGCTTTGCGGAATGTGAGGAGCAGATGGAGTCAATCCTACAGCGGCCAGGGAGACCACCGCCGCTGCAAGCGGACGCCCCCGCAGCAGCGGGGGCGTCAGCAGCGGAGGGCCAAAGCAGCAGCAGCGGTGGGCCTTTTGTCGCCCCCGCAGCAGCGATGGCGACAGCAAGAGGAAGTCGTGCTGCGAGTGTTGGCGATTGCCAACAGCTCCAGAATCGACCAGAGTACGAATACTTGACCCTGCGCGGGCGTGAGGACAAGTCCTTGTGCATCGCTGCGCGCGCAAATATGTGTTACGAAATGCGGCTGCTCCACTGGGAAAGGAGTGTCGACGGCCACTACAGAACAGCAAGAGGGCGCAAGATGGAAGCGTTCTCGAGGATCATGGTGGTTGAGCTCTACTTCGATCAAACCTACGCCCACTTCGGCTCGAAAGTGCGGGTGCGCGCGGTGCACCTCCACCGCGACACGGCGAAAAATT
>CAUYUJ010001304.1:0-30000 GCA_963575745.1 Prorocentrum cordatum
GCCCTGGGCCGCGCCACGTCGGGCGCCGCATCTCGGCCTCGCCTGGAGGGGCCCCGGCCGCGAGGGTGAAACAGAGCACTGGCCGCCCCAGCCCGGGCCGCGCGACGTCGGGCGCCACATCTCGGCCTCTCGCCTGGCGGGAGGGGGGGCCCGGCCGCGCCTCCCCCCCCCGCGCGGCCCGCCGAGAGGCTCCCGATGGGCCCCCCCTGCGGGGCCCTGCGGGAGAGGCCGGGGCGGCCGGCCGCGCCGGGCGCTGCTCGCCACTGCCGGCGAAGGCCGCTCCCGGGCCTGGGAGCCGCCAACGAGGCGACTCGGGAGGACGTCGCCGTCGTCGGCCTCCTCGTCCTCGTCCTCGTCGACGTCCTCCTCGTCCTCGCCCTCGCCCTCGCCCTCGCCGTCGCCGTCGCCGTCGCCGTCGTCGTCTCCGTCCCCGCCCCGTCCCCGTCGTCGTCGTCGTCGTCGTCGTCGTCGTCGTCGTCGTCGTCGTCGTCGTCGTCGTCGTCGTCGTCGTCGTCGTCGGGGGGCATGCCAGCCGCGGGGCGCTGCCCGGCGGCTCGGGGCGTGGAGCTCTGGGCCCCCCGGAAGGGGGGGAGGGCTCGAGAGGTGGGTCGGGGATCTGTCCTCCTGCGGGCGGATCTCGGAGGACAAGTGGAGAGGAGCCGAGAGATCGGAGATGATCAAAAAATTAGATGCTCCCACATGCTCCCAAAGGAGCTCCCAGAACCCCCAAAGAGGCTCCAGCAGAAGCCTAAGAGGCCCCCAAGAACCCCCCAACGAGGACCCCCAAAAATACCTCCGAAAGCCCAAACGCCAGCGAGGGCACAACACGGGCTGGCGGAATGAGCGAAGGGATTAGATAATAAATTATCCCAGTGCGACCCTACCTAGGAGTTGGAACCCCTAGGAAAGCAGCATTAGCAGTAACAGTAACGCTAAGCTAAAGCTAAGCTAAAGCTGAGCTAAAGCTAAGCTAACGCTAAGCTAAAGCTAAGCTACAGCTAAGCTCAAGCTAAGCTCAAGCTAAGCTAACGCTAAGCTAAAGCTAAGCTAAAGCTAAGCTAAAGCTAAGCTAAACGCTAAGCGAAACGCTAAGCTAAAGCTAAGCTACAGCTAAGCTACAGCTAAGCTAAAGCTAAGCTAAAGCTAAAGCTAAAGCTAAAGCTAAAGCTCCCAGGGGACTGGGGGGAACCGCTCCCAGGGGACTGGGGGAACCGCCCGGGGCGTGTTCCACTGCCCGGCCCCTTTAAGCTAAGAGAGTAAGAACCCTTCTAGGCAGAGCCTAGGTAGGGAAAAATTAGTCGAGCAATCGTCCCCACACTATTTTTCGACTGTTTTTGTTTGATCATTCCTCCTGTAGAAAGGCAGGCCCGACTCAGCTCTAGAGGGCGGGGCCTCGACCATCACCATCAACACCACCACCACCACCAGCAACAGCACTCTCTCCCCCAAAAAAAACATCTCTTTCCGCATGGCATCTCTGCTGCGATGCTGGGTTAAGACGAAACCGAGACGAGGATAACATCGGGTGAGGATGAATCGAGCGTCTCTGAGATCAGGCGGCTGTGGAGGATGTTTCGGGCGCCGCGGCCTGCTCAAAGCGCTCTGGATCGCTCTTAGAGCGTTCCGCTGGAACGCTCTGGAACGGATCTATCCTCGTCCTAGCCCCGTCCGATGGGTAGCCATCGCAAGCTGCACCCAAGCGATGCTGCCAAGCGAGCTGCCACAAACTACCGCCCGGGTTACCGGAGGGCAAACGACGACACATGCCTGCACCGGCTGGACGCCATGCAATGAAATCGACGCACGAGGAAAAAACGAACGCCTGGGATGACAGGAAGGGTTGGGTCAGCCGCTGTGGCCGAGAAACGAGATCGGCTCTCAGATCCGATTGCCGATGCGCGCGCCTATCAACCCTGCCGCGGCCAGGGCCAGCCACCACGCCAGCGGCTTCGCAGCCGAGCTGCGTCTCGCAGCAGAGCTCAGGTCGCCCGTGGGGGCAGCAGTCGCAGTCGCAGTCGCAGCCGCAGTCGAGATCGCGGTCGCGGTCGTGGTCGGAATCGCGATGCTGGTCCAGGTGGTGGTGCTGGTCACCGCTTCGCTAGTTGCCGATGTGTTGTTAACAGTCACACTCGCAGACGTCACGGTTGCAGGAACTACATTCATGTCTGGTGGTGCGACAGTCAACGAGGACTCTACCATCTCCATGCCTTGCGACTGGAAGTGTGTTTTCAAATTTGCTGCGAAACTAGAACAATCATTCACAATCTCGTTTGTCATATCCAAGATTTGCTCGGCCGAAACAAAAGGTGCAACTATCTCAAATCCGACGTCCCATGAATTGAAGACCGACCGGGCCGATGCATAGGCGACAGATACCAAGAGTTGATCATCACGAACACCATAAAGAGACGACAGATAGGAAGTTACCACGTTTGTCACTTCATCCAGTGTGCCAGAACTTTCAAACGACAGGGAACCAGCTACCATGTAAACCAGTGTAGTGGCAGTCGCCTGCGTAGTACTGGCACTGCTTGCAGTGGTGCTGGCCACGATTGTGCTGCTCCGAACGGAGCTGGTCACTGTAGTGCTGGTCACGCTGGGGCTTGGAACGGGCGTGGGCGCTATCTGAGTCGTGGTAATTGTTAAGGTTATGGTGCTGGTCGCCGCTTCGCTGGTTGCCGTTGTGCTCGTAACAGTCCCACTCATAGATGTCATGGTTGAAATACGGCTGGTCACGGTTGTGCTGCTCCGAGTGGAACTGCTCACTCTAGTGCCGGTCGCGCTTGGGCTGGGAGTGGGCATGGCGCTGTTCACCGAACTGTATCCGATGAGCGGTCGCGCATTGAGAAAGTCCCACATTATCTGCGGACCGTCGAGCATATCATCGGATCCTGTGCCAGTGTTGAAGTCATGGCCGCCTGAGAACACGCATCTGACCACACTCGTACCGCCCTGGCAATCATACCCGTCCTCCACACAACTCATGTCATTAGCGGTATAAAGTCCAACTGGAAACTCACGAGCAATTGTGCCAACGCAGCCGTTCTTTTGGACATAGTGAGCAGAGGACTCTCTCAGACCTGCCCAAATATAGCCATCCCACCACCACTTGTCCGTCGGTGGACCGACCCCTGGGGGATCATAGAGTGGGATGACCTTGTCTCTATCCCCACCAATCATGATTAGTGATACGGGAGGGCCATCTCCGAGTGTTCCGTCCCACCCTGCGTGGGGGCGGGCGCCGCAAGCGGAACCAATACCAGCGAATTGGCCTGGCAAATTCTTCACCAATTCGAACGTCATAACTCCGCCATTCGAACACCCGATCGCGTACTGTCTGCGAAGGTCTATGCAATATTCTGTTTGCAAATAATCCAACATCTCGCCGACAAAGGCCACGTCATCGTAACAAGTGGTCCAATCGCAAGGGTTGCAACCGTGACTCTTAGCCGCGCAACTTTCGTAACAATAGTCGTAATAATAAGCGTAAGAGTAATAGTAAGTGTATACATAGGAATACTTCGCACAGGCCTGGTCATTGTTTGTTGTTCCCCCACCGTTCCACGAATGCATGTGCTGGCAATCAGCACCTGCTTGACAATCGTCGAGTCCTTGCGGATACACCGCAATGAAATCGTTCTCTCTTGCGAGATCGTCAAAACCGTAGCTCGTGTGATAAGTGGAGGCCTGCTCACCCCAACCATGGAACACCATCACCAACGGGGATGGCGACGACTGGGAGTATGATGGAGGCAGATATACACTATACTCTCTGCTGATGTTTGGCAAATCTAAATCTGGAGACGGGACGGTCTTAATCGAAAAGGTGTCCGTGCTGGGGTTGGCTCCGCTGCCGCACCCAAGGCTCGGCACAGCTTCCATTGAGCCCATCTGCATCCGACGCCGATGTGAGCAAAGACATTCAGAAAACAGACAGAACAAAGCGGCACACCAAAGCATAAGGTACATTCGACGACAACGTCAACACAAAACTTGAGCCAAACTGGCTTGAGCCAAAGTGGCTACGAAGGGTCACCGTGGGCGATCTTGGAGCGATCTGGGGCCAACCCCTCCCTCCCCTGAGAAAGACAACTATCGCGTTGGCAGGAAGGTGTTGGGGAGATACAGGGCACGACTGTGTAACAGAAGCACCTTCAACATGCGCGGTGATACTGACGATCCGATCACATGTTCCTGCCCCTTCCTCCCAACCAGCTAATTGTCCTTCTGATCCCTCCCTCCCTCCTCCTCCTCCCCGGGACGCTTCCGGAGGTCTCTGGAGCTCCCTGGGGACCGGGAGGTTCCGGGAGCCCCCCCCCTCCCCACCCCGGAAGCCAAGCCCGCACAGGAGGGCCAGGGGCGCCCAGAAGGACCCGCGATCCGCGTTTTCGCCCCCTCCCATGCTCCTCCTCCCTCTTCCCACGTCCTCCTCGGCGGCGAGCCTAGGGGGGAATTGAGAAGGCACGGGCCTTCGCAGAAGGCTCGGAGGTCCCCCAGCCTGCTGAGAAGTTTTCAGATCCTTCCCCGAAGACGTACAAAAAACCTCTCAGAAGGCAGGAGGCCTCCTGAGAAGCCCCGCCGCCTTCTGAGAAGGCCTTCTCCTTCTCGTTTCCTCTCTCGCTCGCCACCGACCTCCGTCTTCCCTCGTCCTCTGGGGCGAGACTGATGTCATGACAAGACTGGCTCAGGGTATGTCCCAGGATTTCCAGAGCATCTGGCGGCGCATCCAGTGCGGAACAGGAGGCAGTATGAGACATCGCGGACACCGTGGAGATCCTGGAGTGTATCATTAGCATGACCTCTTGCTCCTCTGACTCCCTCCTCCTCCTCCTCCTCCTCCTCCTCTGACTCCCTCCCTCCTCCTCCGCAGTCTTCCTGCTCTTCCTCCCTTCCTCTCTCCTCCTGCCTTCCTCCCTCCCTCCCCCCTCCTCCGCCTTTTCCTCCCCCTCCTCCTGGAACCTGGAGCCTGGTGGCGTGAGAGGTCGTCGGCTGCCGCCCCCCCAGGGCTGGTCGGTTGTGGGGGGTGATCAACCTAGTGCAAGGTGACCCGCGGAGCACCGCTCCAGGAGCCACACGCGCGCACGTATCTTTTACGTGCAGGAGTTCAAGTGACGGAGACAGACAGACAAGACGGAGGAGGCAGGGAGGCAAGGGGTAAGTCATGACCCCCCCCGTATAAGCAGACACACTCACACTCAGACTCGTTCGCGCCCAGGGAACTAGGATTTCTCAGGCGAGGCGCCGGTTTCAGCACTCCCGAGGGTGAGCCACCAGGGGTTATATCGCCTCCCCGTTCGCGCCCAGAGTGTGGGGATGTCTCATGCGGTTTGCCTGTGTGGGTGGCCAGACTCGTTTGAGATCAGAGCAGATAATGAGGATGTCTCAAGCGAGGCGCTGGTTTCAGCACCCCACGGGGAGGACGGGGGCGCCAGGGCGTATATCACGGGCCCGCTCGAGCCCAGATTGCGAGGATGTCTCAGGCGGTTTGCCTGTTTTGGTGGCCAGACTCGTCTGCGGTCAGAGCAGACTGTGAGGATGTCTTACGCGAGCAGTCGCCATCATCATCGTCATCAGCATCATCATCATCATCATCATCATCATCATCACCGTCGTCGTCGTCGTAGTCGTCGTCATCATCATCATCACTCACCACCACCACCACTAACAATGATCATCATCAGCAGCATCATCATCAGCATCAGCATCGTAACCATCATCGTGATTAGCATCATCGTCAACATCGGCATCCTCCTCGTCATTATCAGCATCACCACCATCATCACTAACACAGTTAGCATCAGCATCGCAACCATCATAAATATCGCAATCATCATAATCAACATCATCGTCATCATCATAAGAATCGCCACCATCATCAGCATCATCACTCACCACCACCACCACCACTAACAATCATCATTATCATCACCATCCGCATCATCATTATCATCCTCATCATTGACATCGTCAACATCACCAGCATCATTATCATAATCATCAACATCAACATCACCATCATCAGCAGCATCAGCATCATCATCATCAGCATCATCACCACCATCATCAGCATCATCAACATCATCGCCGTTGTCGTCATCAAGTTCATCATCATCATCATCATCACCATCCGCACCATCATCAGTCTCATCATCATCATCACCATCATCATCATCATCATCATCATCATCATCACTATGATCATCATCATCAACATCACTATGATCATCATCACTATGATCATCATCATCATCATCATCATCATCATCATCATCATCATCATCATCATCAGCAGCAGCAGCAGCATCAGCATCAGCATCATCATCACCATCGCCATCATCACTATCATCATAGCCGCCTCGGCTCAAGAGTCGTGCCGCTGGGCGCTGCGTGCGCCCGCCGTGGCTCCGGCGCTGGCGGCGACGGCGTGCCTCCTGCCTGCGATGGTCGCGCGGACGCAGGGTGGCGCCTTCGCTCGTGGAGCTCGCGGCGCTGCGCGGGCTGCCGTGGCATTATCGCGGCCTCGCCGTTGGCACGGGGGCCACCGCTTGGGCGCCCGAGTTATCCGGGGTAGCTCGGGCCCGGGGCAACTCGGGTTCGGATTCCCGAAAAAGCGAACCCGAGTTAGCCCTGACCCGAATTACCCCTGATGATTTGGGGCTCTGGACGCCCGAGTTATCCGGGGTAGCTCGGGCCCGGGGCAACTCGGGTTCGGATTCCCGAAAAAGCGAACCCGAGTTAGCCCTGACCCGAGTTACCCCTGATGATTTGGGGCTCTGGACGCCCGAGTTATCCGGGGTAGCTCGGGCCCGGGGCAACTCGGGTTCGGATTCCCGAAAAAGCGAACCCGAGTTAGCCCTGACCCGAGTTACCCCTGATGATTTGGGGCTCTGGACGCCCGAGTTATCCGGGGTAACTCGGGCCCGGGGCAACTCGGGTTCGGATTCCCGAAAAAGCGAACCCGAGTTAGCCCTGACCCGAGTTACCCCTGATGATTTGGGGCTCTGGACGCCCGAGTTATCCGGGGTAACTCGGGCCCGGGGCAACTCGGGTTCGGATTCCCGAAAAAGCGAACCCGAGTTAGCCCTGACCCGAGTTACCCCTGATGATTTGGGGAGGGAGGCGTGATGAGGAACAGGAGGGGGAGGAGGGGGAGGAGGAGGAGGAGGAGGAGGAGGAGGGGAGGAGAGGGAAGGAGGAGGAGGAGGAGGAGGAGGAGGAGGGGGAGGAGAAGGAGGAGGAGGAGGAGGAGGGGGAGGAGGAGGAGGAGGGTCTCTGAACCCCAGGCGCTGGTGCGTGTGCCACTTCCGGCGCTGCCGGCGGCCCCGGCCTGCGGCTCCACATGGCCATGCAGGACGCGCTGCGCCGCCTGCACATCGTGCTCGGGGCCGAGGCTCCCTCCCCAGGAGGAGGAGGAGGAGGAGGAGGAGGAGGAGGAGGAGGAGGAGGAGGAGGGGGAGGAGAAGGAGGAGAAGGAGGAGGAAGGGAAGGCCTGCAGGCTCCCTCCACTTCGACAGCCCCGTCGTGGAGATGGAGGTTCGTTGGCCGCCTTTTCGGCGGCTCGGGGTGGGTGTCCTGAAACCCCCTGCCTTTCGAGCCGTGCCCCTGCCCGACCAACGCTCCATCGTCAGCGTGCAGGGGGCCGTCCCTCCGTCCGTCGGCCCGGTCTGCACTTTCCGGTCGTCCCCCCTCCCTCTCCCCCTCTCGCTCCTCGGCTCCTCGCTCTCCGGCCCGTTCCTGTTCCTTTCTTGGCCCGCTTTTCTTTGTCGGCCCGCCCCGTGGTCCGCATAAGAGATGCTGCGGCTCGCACGGCCACGCTGACGGACCCCCCCCTCCCTCTGGCTTTTGGCCGGGGCGGCGGGGCAGGACAGGTGACGAACTCCGCTGAGCGGTCCAGACCTGAGGGGGCCCACGGTGGACGGTCCCGACCTTCCCCTGCGATCCCATTTTGGGGGAAGCGGTGGCGCGGGCGGCCGTGGGAGCTGAGCGTCGCGTGGCGAGCAAAGTGGCCGCTAGCCTGACGGATAGCACCCTCTGGGGCTGGGTTACAAAACTCTTCTCCTCTTTCTCCTTTTCACCAGCACCATCAGCATCAGCATCAGCAGCATCATCATCAGCATCAGCATCATCAGCATCATCAGCATCATCATCATCATCATCATCACCATCATCATCATCATCATCATCATCATCATCATCATCATCATCATCATCACCATCACCATCACCATCACCATCACCATCACCATCATCATCACCATCACCATCCTCATCCTCATCCTCATCCTCATCCTCATCCTCATCATCATCAGCATCATCATCGTCGTCATCGTCGTCGTCCTCGTCATCGTCATCGTCATCGTAATAATCATCATTATCATCGTCATCATCATCATCATCAACATCATCATAATCATCATAATCATCATCATCATCATCATCATCATCATCATCATCATCGTCATCATCACCGTCATCATCATCATCCTCATGCTCATTATCCTCCTCCTCCTCTTCATGATCCTCATGATCCTCATGATCCTCATCCTCATCCTCATGCTCATCATCATCATCATCATCATCATCATCATCATCATCATCATCATCATCATCATCGTCATCGTCATCGTCATCGTCATCGTCGACGTCATCGTCATCTTCATCGTCATCCTTATCGTCATCGTCATCGTCAGCATCATCGTTGTCGTCATCGTCGGCATCCTCCTCCTTCTGCTCAATTCATCCCTCCCCCCTCCCGGGGGAAGGACGTGGGGACACCAAGAGGTACTGATACCGCTGCTTCCTGGACCTCTCCCGGGGTGCGCTCTGACCACCATTTCGAGGCCAAGCCAGCGGTGGCGACGGGGGCCACCCAGGAGGCCCAAGAATGGCGAAGACGAGGCCAGGGCGGCGGTCTCGGTACCCCTTCCTCCTCCGAGGAGGAGCATCAGGAGGAGGAGGAGGAGGAGGAGGAGGAGGAGGAGGAGGAGGAGGGGCAGGAGAAGGAGGAGGAGGGGAAGGAGTCGGCGTCGGAGGAGGAGGGGAGGGGAGGAGGATGAGGAGAGGAGGAGGAGGAGGAGGAGGAGGAGGAGGAGGAGGAGGAGGAGGAGGAGGAGGAGGGAGAGGAGGAGGAGGAGGATGAGGAGGAGGAGGAGGAGGAGCAGGAGCAGGAGGAGGACGAGCAGGAGGAGGGCGCCGCTCGGCGCCTCGGCCCTCCCACCTCTGCGGCGCGAGCCGCAGGACCGTCCGGGCGGGCGGCTCGCCGCGGACGACGACCACCTGGCGCGCGCGCGGCACGGTGAGGCCCAAGGGCTCTTTCGGGCCCCTGCCGCGCAGTGCCTCGGGCCAGAGTGGGGCCATGACTCGCCATCGCTCGGACGTCCATTCCCTGTGCTTTTTTCGGCTTCGTGCGAGGTGCTTTCGCCAAATGATCAAGGATGCTCCTCGATGGTCATCGCTGCAGAAAAACTGCACACGTCCGAGCGATGCCAGGGCCCTTGCCGCGCAGTGCCTCGGGCCAACGCAAGTTCTTCCCGCGGCGCGGCGGTGCCCCAGGGCCCCACAATGCCAATGTTCGCGCCGCAGCTGGCGACTGCAAGCACAAACATCTGACCCCGTGGGCCGCTTTTCGCGCGTGGGCCAGCACTAAAGCCTGCGCTTGATTGCGGGGAGGGTTGTAGCGGCGCAGCCCGGTGCGGAGCATGAGAAGATATGGGCGGGGCTGGAAACCTTGGAGGTCTTGGAACGTATACTTACCATGACCTCATGCTCCTCTGAATGCTTCCGGCTTGTTTGCTCAGCGCGGGGGCTTTCTGCCAGGTGCACCTCTTGGGCCCAGAGCGGTTCTCATTTCAGCTTCCTGCCTGCACAGCTCCAAGGCGCGCCGAGAGACTCTGGCGGCGAGCGCGGGGGGGAAGTGAGAAGGGGGCAGACCTTCTCAGGCGCGCTCTTCCGCTCGAGCGCTGCATGGTTGCGTTCAACAAGGGGTCCATGATCGAACACATGTGTTGAGGAGCGGGAGGAGGGGACAGAGAAGCGATGTGATGATTACGGTGAGGGCATCGGAAGAGGAACCGCTGGATGAAGCATCCAGGCTCTGAAAACCGATGACACACCAACTGGGGCTTAGCCATGGATGGCACCGCCACTCTCATCAGAGCAGGAACCATCTAGGGTTTCAAAAAAGCCTCCTGGGCACATCCCCTAACGAACGCCCCCCACCGTAGAGGAGGTAGAAGGAGAAATGATGAGACACAGAGGAGGACACGGGGAAGGAGGAGACAAGAGACAAGGCTTCCCACGGAGTGGAGCAGGGGCACCCGAGTGAAGGTGCTGATAGTCGAGCAGCTTCCTGAGACAGGACTGTCCCGTCCCCCCAGGGTTGGAAGCGGCCGCGGGGTCTGTCTGCACTGGATGGGCTCTGAGTACTTCGGTCAAGGGGGGGGGGAGAGGGACGATGGCCAATCCGTTCAATGCCTGTCCCCAGACCCATCCCAGGGTCGAAACAGACTTGTTTTTCGAGCTACGTCTAGCCGTGGCGACGAGGGGGCCCTTTCTCTCCCGTTCTCCTGGCTCGAACCAGTGGCGGGCCACCTCAGCCGCCCCCAAGCTGGCTGGACTACTCCCAAGCGTCGGGGCTCCTAGAGCCTTTCGAGTCCGCTCGAAGTGGCCATGGGGGTCTTCAAACAAAGCTCCACGCCGAACGAGGTGCGCGAACCTGCATAGCAGAACCCTCGATACACATTTGAATTGAAATGGGCTGGCCAAGACAGAGGAAGCGAGCAGTGCAGTCCGAAGGACTGCATCCAGCTCCTCGCTGGGTATGTGCACTCCCCCCCTGCCCTGGGCCAAACGATAAAATTGCGGCGATGGCCTAGATGATATCCATGGGTTGCCCCAGTCGAGCAAATGCGGAAAGCAAGACGTGTCTGCCAGAAATGGACCTCATTCGCATGGTCGCTAAAATCTCTTACTGCACTCGTCACACCTTGCCGCATCATACCCTCTCTGTGTCCACGCTGGCCAGCACATCACATGAACACATACTGCTGCCATTATTGCTTGTTCATCGACGTTTCAATTCAAATGCCGCTTGTGCGCTTGTGCGCTTTCGTTCCAATACGTCTAGCTCCTCACGACTCCAGCTTCTGCCATGCCTATCGTTCGTGAGATCGTCAATCTGACAATTGCTAATGTCAGATCCCTTCTAATACGCATCCGTGCTACACATCCCTTCCAACTCTATTATAATGATCGCTACATAGCGGTTCCCCCTCATCATGTTCCTATCCCTGCACCACAACCCCCTCCTCCCCCTCCTGTGCCTTCGGCCCCTCCACCGCCGTCCTTCCCTGGGATGTCCCTCCTCCTCCTCTCCCCAGGCCCTCCAGCTTCGTGGCCGCATCGATTCCTGCTGCTCCCCGCGACGCCTCGAAGGACTGGCCCACGCTGCCCTGCACCAGCGGGGGTATGGCCGCAAAGCAGGCGTTGAGGTCTCCAGTGTCGGTGCGGCTGCGGGCCGCTGCTTTGCCTCTCCAGATAAGCCTGGAGGACGGCGAGGAGCCTCCTCCTCCTCCGACGACGACGACGACGGCGACGACAAAGACGATTACAGTCGGGGTTGATTGGATAAGACACGCGATAGGCCGCAAGACCCTTCCGGGGGCCACACTGCCATAGGAACGAGAAAAGGCATAATCATGGGCCACGAACCACGGGACACACGGGCACCCTTGATTTGGAGGGGTCGACCTCCTGATCCACGTCGGCTGTACAGGGCAGTTTTAACACATAGGATGTTACAATATATGGTTTTTAATTCATGATTACTATATGAATAGATGTATGTATGAACTCATCGCTGTCTTTGATACTAAATCCCTGCATTTTTAATATATGATCCGCACGCGGAGCATGTATTAAAAAACGGCACTGTACGTTCGGGCGCTTTTGGTCAGCGTGCCGCGGCGGCCGCCTCGGCGACGCGCGCCTTGCAAGCGCATATCGCGTCGCGCTACGCGCTCCGCGGGGCGGGAGGCTCGGGAGAAGCTCGGGACATGCACGCTGGGGAGTGGGAGCGTGGACAGCGCGTCGCGCCGAAGCGCGGTGGGCCAGAACCCGCAGAGCGACACACTACGCCAAAGTTCCTGACACGCGCCTTGCAAGCGAATATCGCGTTGCGCTACGCTCCGCGGGGCGGGAGGCCAGGAGAAGCTTGGAACATGCACGCTTGTGAATGGGAGCGTGGACAGCGCGTCGCGCCGAAGCGCGGTGGGCCAGAGCCCGCGGAGCGACACGCTGCGCCAGAGTCCCTGACCGTGTGAAGAACAGTGGGAGGGTACGTACAGCAGGTCAGCGTCGCGATGGCTTCCGCGGTGGCCTCTGACACCGTTCAACCCTGCACGACCGCGGCTGTCCGATGGCGGAGATTGTTCGGTATCGTTCGATTCGTGGCCACTGGCGGCGTTCAACCTTGGACGCCCGCACTGAGGTCGCCGCTGTGTCAACGTGGCGGGAAACTTCCGTACATGGTGTACTCCCCCAAGCTTATCTAATCAATCATCTAATTTGCATATTGTGGGCGTTTACGGCGCAGTCTAACTAGGGGACCTTATCATGCACAACAGTAACATCAACAATATATATATATACATGTATATATATGTATAACCGTGATTCATGTTTCAACTTTCCGTGTTGACGCAAAGGGAAGCCAGCGATCAAGCTGGATGCGCAACATTGACATTCGAAGCCGTGTGCTGCAGCGCACAGTGTATTAAACAGTGTTACTCCAGAAACCGACATTGGCGTCCAAGGCGTCAACGTTGAGGCAAGCGTCGTGCATCGTCTACAATCGCACCACGACGTCGATGGTAGTCGTGAGTCGACAGCACGATGGCGAGGGCAGAATAAATCCGGCGATCCGGCGTGTGAGTGTCAAAGGGCCTGAGCTACAGCCGACAGCCTAAGCTTCAGCTCTGCTGGGGGCGGCGGCGGGGGGGGGGAGGGGGCCTGCTCCGCATGTGCTTTGCCTGTGCTCCGCCTGTGCACCGTTTTCTGGGCGGGACTGGAACAAGTAAAAATCAGCCAAATTCCCATCCCGGAGCTCAGAGAGCCCGAGAGGGCCGCCAGACATTTCCCAGACGGATCAAGATGCACACCGGATGGCCCAGGATGCCCTCAAGATAGATCAAGAGCGCCCCAAGAGGCCTCCAAGGCGGCCCCTGCGGCCTCCAAGAGGTCCTCCAGGAAGGCCTGACGAGGCCCGAATCATTGACTTCCTACATGTGTTTGAAGGACTTGGGCGCTTCATTCTTTCCCGCCTTCCGACGGCCCAAGACGGCCACAGGGGCCCCCAAGATCGCCCCAGAAGCCTCCAAGATGGCCCCATGACGGCCCAAGATGCTCCTAGGACGGCCCCACTAGGAGACCGATTTCTGACCACACCCACTTCCCGAGGTGCCTTGCGAAAAGCGGTTTCCAGAGGTGGAGGTGGGCAGTTTCCCCGCCCCAGGGGAAGAAAAAACTACCCACTTCCACCCCCGAGGGCCTATCATAGAATCGAGGATCCAGAGGTGGATGTGGTCAGAAATCGGTCTTCGACCCAAGAGGGTCCCAAGAAGGCCCCATATGCCTCCAAGACGGCCAAGATGGCCTCCAGCACGGCCCTGAAGCGCCCCCAGGGGGCTCCCAGACAGCGCAGCGAAGCACCCAAGACGGCTTCTGACGGGCCAGGAACGCCCGAAGGCAGCCAAAAGGGCTTCCAAGCAGCCCCCAAGAGGCTCAAGACCCCCTCAAGAGGCCTCCTTCTACGGCGGCCCCAAGGGGACCCCAAGACGGCCTCATAGGCCTCCAAGCGAATCCGAGCACCATCGGGAGGGCCTCGGATCGGCGGTACTGGCAGGAGGCTATTACACCAGACAAAATTCGCCACGCTCCCGCACCGCTGCACCTCCTTAGAGGAAGAACAACTAGAAGAAGCATACACTGTTGGAGGTCCGCGCGGATTTCTTGGATCCGCGCTGGACACACCTCCCTGGAGGCGCCGCTATGGCGGGCTCTGGAGCGGATCCAAGAACTCCGCACTGAGCTCGAAAAGTTAATGCTTATGCGTTTATGTCGTTTGTTGTCATAAGGCTCCTCCTGCCTGAGCACCGTTTAACAAACCCCTAAATATTCCCATGGGCGTGGCCCAGGCCCCACTGGCCGAATTGACCCCCCAGATGGGGATTTGGGCTGTCTCCGTCGGGTCTCGAGGGGCATCTCCCCACCTGGGACCCTGAGATGGTGGGTGTCTGGATGCGGATGGGGATGGGGATGGGGATGGGCGTAAGTCGGGCGTGTCTCCCTACAGGGGGATTTCCCGAAACAAAACAAAACATATATACAACATGCTCCAATTAAAATAGCCAAGAGATGCTAAAACATAGTCCCCGGACTAAAAACAAAAAAGCTGTTTGGGGATATTCCCCCTGTAGGTAGGCGTCAGCTGAACGGTACTGGTCCTCGGCCCCATTCCTCCCTCCCCCCCGTGTCTCCCTACAGGGGGATTGTCGAAGAAAAACAAAACAGATTCAAACAAACTCCCTCATGGCAAAAATATACTAACAAAATAGTCCCTGCTATACGATTTTTGGATTTTGCCATTAGTCCCTACAAAATAGTCCCTATAGTCCCTAAAATATACTAATATACTATACGATGTTTGCTACTACTTTTGGATATTCCCCCTGGCGCCCCCCCCCCCGTCCTCCCCGCCCTGCCTCTGCCCCGCAGGGCCGCGCGGGCCCTCCAGCGCCACCCTGTGCCGCCCGCCTCTCACGGAGGCGGCCGCAACAGTGGGCGGCTTGGCAATCTTGGGCGCCCGAGTTATCCAGGATAACTCGGGTCCGGGGTAACTCGGGTTTGGATTCCCGAAAAAATGAACCCGAGTTAGCCCTGACCCGAGTTACCCCTGATGATTCGGGGCTCTGGACGCCCGAGTTATCCGGGGTAACTCGGGTCCGGGGTAACTCGGGTTTGGATTCCCGAAAAACGAATCCGAGTTATCCCTGACCCGAGTTACCCCTGATGATTCGGGGCTCTCACAATCGGCATTACCAGCCTGGAACATATCCCTATCCCTATGCTGGGCACCTCCTCATCACGATGCCAATCTTGGGGATTCCCTTATTTTTTGAGGGCGGATCCCTGAGATTGTCATCGCCTTTCGGCGTGTCGATCTTAGGGATAGGGATAATTACGTTCGAGGCTGGTAACAGCACCAACACCAGCACATGGGGCCTTTGAGCAGGGACCGACCGTCCCGGCATTCCTATAGTTCTACCACGAGATGTTCCTAGAACCCAGGAAATGCTCTAAGAACAAAGACAGTGTTCTCAGAACACATAAACCCGATGTGTTAAAACAAAACAATATCAACCAGAAAAGTTCTAAGAACATTTCGTGGAAGCCACAAAAGGTTCTTAGTTCTTACAAGATTGTTTGGTAGGGCTATAGGCGAGCCAGGACGCTTCGCCACTGCTTGGGGCCTGCCTCCCACGGGGGAAGATGATCCGAGAGTTCGGCGTTGGCGGCAATCAGCGAGCGAGCCGCCTGCAGCGCAATCCATGTTTCGGTTCGCTTTGCTTGTGCCCTCTTACGCTGTCACCTGCCGCGCTTTCCTTGCCAATGCGCCGTCTCGACGCGGCCCTTCTCCGTCTGTCTGGCAATCTCTCGGTCGCCTATAGAAGGCCCGAACAGTTGAGGAAGCCAAACGGTACTTATGCCGTGACTCCCCGGACCTCTCCCAGGGTGCGTTGTGACCAGAATTTCGAGGCGAACCGAGCGGTGGCGACGAGGGCATCCGAGGAGGCCCAACAGGTGGAGCACGAGGGAGGGGTCGCGGTATAGGCTCGTTTGCCTTCTCTGAATACCATCGCCGAGGTGGGGATCATCTCCCCCCGGTGGAGGCACACCGCCGACACCTCCCCGGCCGGGTACTGCCGCCCAACGGGAGCGCCAGCGCGCTCGGCTTCCGCAATGCGCACCACGCGGTGTCAGCCAAAAGGCAACGCCAGGGTCGTCGCGGCACGAACCCGCCGCGTGCGGGAGGAAGCAAAACTGGGAGGAGGACCGGGCGACGAGCGAGGAGAAGGAGGAGGCTGGGGGTGCTGAAGGGGCCCAGGGACACACAAACGCACGAACACAAATCCCAGGACCCCTCATACTTCCGACCTAGGGACACACAAATGCGCGAACACAAATCCCAGGATTCCTCGTACCTCCGAGCTTTTCTGGATGCTTGTCCTCTCTCCTCCGCTTCCGATGTTCAGCTCTGTCTGCGTGCCTCTGCTCCTCCCGAGCTGCGTCGATCACCTCCGGCCCTCACAACGACAGAGAAGGCAGAAAATGACCAACCAACAACACACACCCATACCCATAGGGGGATCGGAGAGGGCTATGGGTTCGTGTTGTCGGATGGGGGTCCCCGCTCGAACGGGAGCGCTCCCCAGGGCCCGACAACCCGCATCCATACCCATAGCCAGCCCTCCTCCCAACGACCTCCCTATGGGTATGGGTGTGTGTTGCTCGTTCGTCAATAAAAAAAAACCGGGCGCGGCCCAGCGCCCGGGTTCTTTTCTTGACGAGCTTTTCGGAATGCTCGTCCTCTCTCCTCCGCTTCCCATGTTCAGCTCTGTCTGCGTGCCTCTGCTCCTCGAGATCCTGAACTGCTCCTCGAGATCCTGAACTGCCTCTGATCCTCGAGATCCTGGCCCTCGCAACGACAAGAGAAAGGCAGAAAAAGAAAACGGGGCGCGGCCCCGGCGCCTCACCGAGCCGAAGCGGCAGACCTGGTCCCCGGGCAGCAGGCCCGCCGCCTCGGCCGGGGAGCCCGCGGACACCTCCGGGGGGGGGCAGGGCGGCGGGCCTCCGGCGTCATTCTGGCCATCGCTCGGATGTCTATTTCCTGTCTTTTTTTTTGTTTCGTGCATGGTTTTTTCGCCAAATGATCAAGGATGCTCCTCGGTGGTCCTCGCCGACGGAAAAGAGCACACGTCTTGAGAAAAAACGCAGTCTGTGGGAAAAAAAACACCGTCAGTGGGAAAAAACACCGTCTGTGGGAAAACACGCACACAAAAACACACACAGACTGTGCTTTGGCCCCCGGGCAGCAGGCCCGCCGCCTCGGCCGGGGAGCCCGCGCGGACACCTCCGGCGGGGGGCAGGGCGGCGGGCCTCCGGCGTCATGCTGGCCATCGCTCGGACGTCTATTTCCTTTTTTTTTTTTTTTTGTTTCGTGCATGGTTTTTTCGCCAGATGATCAAAGATGCTCCTCGATGGTCCTCGCCGACGGAAAAGAGCACACGTCTTTGGGAAAAACGCAGCCTGTGGGAGAAAAACACCGTCTGTGGGAAACAAAAAACAACGCAATCTGTTGGAAAAAACAGAGTCTGTGGGAGCAACGCAGTCTGTGGGAAAAAAACGCAGTCTGTGGGAAAAAAACACAGTCTGTGGGAAAAACACACAAACACACACAGACTGTGTTCTGGCCCCCGGGCAGCAGGCCCGCCGCCTCGGCCGGGGAGCCCGCGCGGACACCTCCGGCGGGGGGGCAGGGCGGCGGGCCTCCGGCGTCGCGGGGCGCGGGCTCCTATGGGGGGGGGCCCTCGCCAGGCCCCCCGCAAGGAAGGGCCCCAGGCCCCCGACGCTGTGGTCTGCTCATGGCGCGACCCCCAGAGGCCTCCTCCTCCTCCTCCTCCTCCTCCTCCTCCTCCTCCTCCGTAGCCATTTTGGCTCAAGGCTGATGCTTTGGCGGGCTGAGCCCGCATTGGCAAGACTGGATCGCTCTAGTCCGAGCGTGGCAAGGTCTCTTGAGACCTGGCAGTTTTCTTCACTCACGGCCCTTGTGTGCCAAGCCTTGTGCCCCTCATGGCGTGGCGCCGCAATGCTCCATGGTGGCGTGGTCGTCGCGACGGACGGGGAGGCCGCTACGGCAACGGCCACTACTCCGTGTGCTCCAAGTGCAGCCACTGGGAGTACGACCACTTCGGGAACACGGAGTGCAGCAAGTGCGGAGGCGCGTATGTCGATGACGGCCCTGGCACGCGTCCTCCTGTTCCTGCTGCTGCTCAAGTGGATTTCGTCGCTGACCTCAACGCGTTGGCGGCAAAGTACCCCACCTACGCGACTGTGCTTGGGCAGCTCCAAGCAGTCGCTCCGCCGCCGCCTCCAGAGGCGTACGTCCCCGCCACGGACAATGACATCGAGAAGCAGGTCGCCGCCAAGCGCAGCGTGCTCTCGAAGGCGGTGGAGACGGCCATTCGACAAGAACGGGTACTGCAAGCAGATGTGGAACAGCGTCGCCAGGCCGTGGTGCGAGCTCGGGACGCCCTGTTCAGTGCTGAGTCGAAGCACGCGGAGAAGGAGACGGAGCTGCAGGAGGCCGTGGACTCTCTCCGCCGTGCCAACTTTGAGAAGGAGAATTTCAATGCTGATGCCTATCGCCTCGATCTGCAACGTGCTGAACAACAGGCAGCAGCAGCGGCGCAGCAGGCAGCTGCTGAGCATGCCCGCGCAGTCGCACGTGCAGCCAGAGGCGTGGGCAACGACACAGATGCGGGAGGTTTTCTACCTGGTGGTGCAGCTGGCCAACCTGGGGTACAGGGTGTTCCAGGCGCTGGCGTACCTCCTCATGGCCCCCCTGGTGCGCAGTTGCCAGGCATCACCGAGAGCGGGCAAGTTGACTTCCAGTGGGTCCAGGAACATCTACATGAACTATCGGAAGCTGAGCTGCAGCGTTTCCACCAACGGTCGCACCTCTCGCCCGCCCAGTGGATCGAGATGCGGAAGGTGGCCATCCAGCAGCGCAGCGCCGAGGTCGATTTCGACATGGGAGAGGAGGCGCAGAGTGAGGCCGGCACTGATGCTCCTGATTCTCCTGAATTCAATGAGCTGGCAGCCCTGCGCAAGCGTGCAGCTGAGCGTGGACTCACTCCTGAGGCATCTGAGCGCTACGGAGTCCTGCTTAGCAAGGCCGCCCGCGCTCGGGCTGGCAAGCGCGCCAAGAAGGCTATTCGTGACCAATCGTCTGCCACTTTCTCTCTGTTCTGTTCTGCGGCAGCCTCCCAGCTCACCTTTGCTGGCAGCCAGCCAGCGGCAAGCGGGCAGGCGCCCGCGGCAGCAGCGGAGCCTGCTGTGCAGCAGCAGCAGCCAGCGGCAGCGGCGGCGCCTGGAGGGCAGCCGCCGCAGCCTGCGGCCGCAGCAGCACACAGCGAAGCCCCGCCCCGCCTTTAGCAGGGCGGCCCCGCCGCGTCCGAGGCGCAGACGTGGCAAACAGTATGGCATTGAGATCAGGTTTTGCAACGTTACCAGCTGGTCTGATGTCACCAAAGGTTTTCTCTCTTCCAGGATCTCTGAGATGGACGCCATGTTCATCGTTGAGCACCATCTTCGGCAAGATGGTGTTCACATGGCCAAGAAGGATGCAAGAGTTATGGGTTGGAACCCGTTCTTCCAGGCTGCTCTCGACTCTCCAGGAGGTGGTACTCATGGGGGCGTTGCAGCTTTCTGTCAAAAGGGTCTGTCCTGCCAACGTTTCCTCTCTGGGCTCCAGGCTGTGAATGTTGGTTCGGGCACGTGCTAGTTCTTCCTGGAGTTCAGGCTTCACGGGATTTCCATGGCGATTGGTGTTGTGTACCTGGTGTCGTCCATTGGGGCGACGGGTCAGAATCTGTCTCGGCTGAGAGAAATCGCGGAATTCACTACCACCTTGGGCGTTCCCTGGGTCCTGCTCGGTGATTTCAACATGTCGCCTGATCTGTTGATGGAGTCGGGTTTCCTGGAGATCACCTGGTCCAGGGTTCGAGTTCCTGACGATGTTGATTACACGTGTGACGTGGGTATGACTATGATTGACTATGCTGTGTGTTCCAGGGACGTGGCCCCCCTCGTGAATGTTCGGACGATGTTGGAGTCCCCGTTCAAAACGCACGCATGCCTGCATGTCACGGTAGACGCGGATGTTTTAGAGCAAGTGGTCCAACGTAGAGGTCGGGCTGGTGCGCTTCCTGTCGCCGCTGGGCCTGACCATCTGTGGCCGTATTATTTGAATATGGCCTGTGCAAGTGGGCTTGACTGGCACGCACCTCCTGATGTCAAGGAAGCTACCCTAGAGCATACCCTGCAGCATGTTTCGGACGGGCTTTCGGAGGGCTGCGCCTTGTGGTCGAGGACCTCGGAAATGATTTTCCTGTCTCGGGGATGTGCGTTGGTTGACGAACCTGAGCGACTCCTGGGACGGGGTAGTGCTGTCTCCAGGTTTTCGGGCACGATTCGGAGGCGTGGGCCCAACAAGCAGGCCTTCAATGTTCCGCACCTCTGTTTCTGGTCCATGGTGTACTCTCGGCTGTTCGGGCTGTGGAAAACTCTCAGTGGGAAGGCTACCTTGGCGCAGGCTAGGCGTTTGGCCTCCTTTCTCGCTGGGCAGGCTAACTACGTTTACCTGGATATTGAGCCTCTCTGTTCCCCTGCTGATGCTAGCGAATGGATGGCTGACCTCACCAGGCTCCCCGACTCGCCTGATCTCGTGCATCGGTTGGTGGATAAGGCCGCCGACGTCTGTAAGCCCGCCTGGGGCAAGGTTAAGGTCTCTAATTCTGCTGGAATCAGGAAGCGGTTGAAGGATGCGTTACCTGGAGGAGCGAGGAAGGTTCATAACTGGTTGAAAAGTGATGATAAGGTGGCGGTGGAGTACCTGGTCGCGCCTGACGGCATCCGACAAACCCCGAACGACATGATGAAGTATAGGCATGATTTCTGGGCTCGCTGGTGGACCCCCACGAAGGAGCATTTGCAGGTTCTCAATGATACCCTCGGTGAGCTCAGGTCCCTTGCCCAGACTTTCCTACTGGAGTTGCCAGAGTTTGAGCCTCGGGGCGTCCTGCAGGCGGCGACATGTTTTGCTAGTGGCACAGCTGTAGGCGTCGACCAGTGGTCCCCCAGGGCATTCCTGCAGTTACCGTGGCAAGCGGTCCAGTGTCTGGCAGCCCTGTTCAATATGTGCGAGCAGGCCTTGACGTTTCCGCAGCAGTGTTTCTTGAATATCATGGCGTTGCTGCCCAAGTCGGTGCAGGACGAGCGCGCAATCAGCAAGTGTTCCGCTATGTACCGCATGTATGCACGCATGCGTGGTGATCACATTCATGAACGGACGGCTGAGCACACGGACTTCTGGGACAGTGCAGTGCGTAAGTCCTCAGCGTTGCAAGCAGCGCTTCTGCGCGAAGTGCGCCACGAAGTTGCAGGTGCTTTGAAGTTTGACTCGGCCTCTCTGCATTGGGACATGGAGAAGTTGTTTGACTCTGGTGTGCCCGCCCTCTTGCTGCAGCTGGCGCTGAAGGTTGACTATCCTCCTCACCTCCGCTACTTCGGCATGCTTGTGCACACTAGCCCTAGAATGCTCGAGGTGGCAGGGGTCGTCTCGCAAGTCATTGGCACGGGCAAGTCTATTCTCGCTGGATGTTCGCAGTCGGTTCCATGGGTCAAGACGTATCTGCATGGAGCGCTCGAGCGTGCACATTGTCGTCTCCCAGTGGTGCCGATTCGTTCATACATTGATGACATTACACAGTACATGCAAGGTACGCGCAAATATATTGTCTCTGCTCTGCCTGCTGCAGCCGCCGAGTTCTGCCGAGATGTGGGCGCACTTGGCTGTTTAATCTCGCCTAAGTCTGCTGCAGTTGCATCGTCCTCTGATCTGGCCAAGGAGTTGTCTGCTAAGTTTGATGAATTGGGGGTCTCTATCTCATTCAAAGGGCAGGTGAAGGATCTGGGGGTCATGACCACGGCGGGGAGGAGGAGCTGTGCATGGAAGATCAAGCTGCGCCAGCGGACGGCTTTCAAGCGCTCTCGTAAGCTGGCCTATCTCGCCCGCCTGTGCGGTCGATCCCGCAAGATCTTTAAGCCTGGTGTGCTCAGCGTCGGATCGTGGGGTCATTCTGTGATAGGTTTGAGCGTGTCCGATCTGCAGAGTTTCCGATCGCAGGCCGCTAAGTGTTCAGGATTCTGGAGTCAAGGTGCATGTACCTCGGCCGTCCTCAGCCTGATGAACCCCCTGAGTCAGGATCCTGAATATCGGCTGCGTGCTGAACAGTTATCCGCTGTTGCTGGTGTATGGCATTCCTTGTCCCCTGGGCAGCGGCAAGGGGTGCGCAAGGCGTGGGAGCACCATCGGGCACGGCTCGCTGTTCTCCCGCCTCAGCGCCGCTAGCGCACGGTGGCTGGCCCCATCGCGGCCACGATCTGCACCCTGCTCGATTTGGATTGGTCGCCCACTTCTCCTACACAGTGGGGCACGCCTTGCGGAGTGCTCTGCTTGGAGGCGCGCGACTTCATGTTTCATCTCCGTGCTGCTGTGCGGCAGTCTAAATCTCGGGGACATGCTAGCAAAGCGGCTCAGCATTTTTGTGGAGAAGGGTTGGATGGAGGTGCTGATTTCACTGTGTTTCGTAGAATGCATGCTAAGATGATCAAGAATGAACAGTACGCTGGTGCCGCATTGCTCGCGTGCATTGTTACGGCAGGTACCTGGCCCGAAGCTCGGCTTCAAGATGCGGGGTACCAAACAGACGGCATCTGTCCTAGGTGTGGGGCCGCTCGGGAAACTAGCCTCCACCGCTGCTGGGAATGCTCGGCCAATGCATCGATCGTCAGCATCGCGATGCAACGCTCTCTGGATATGGTCGAGATGGCGAACCAGCCCGAGCATGTCAGGAGTGCGTTCTGGACTCGTGGGCTCCCGCCCTTGGCTGCCGCTGTCGCGCCCATCCCGCCGCCCGTCGAGATTGTGAAGTCTTGGGGCCTCTTCGTGGGGGACCAGGTGGCGCGTGGAGGTCGTTACGGTTTGGACGGCTCTGGGGGTATTTACGCTTCGGATTGGAGGCTCAGGCGTTGTGGGTGGTCGGTGGTTCGTTTCGATGAGTACAGCCTCCAGAGCTTGGACCTGGCCTGTGACGCCATCCTCATGGGCACCCTTCACACCGCGGCTCAGTCGAGCCCCAGGGCCGAAATGTATGCTATGATTATGCTGCTGAGACATACTGTGGGAGATATTGTGGCTTACTCTGATTATCTGCCTTTGGTGCGTGGTCTCCGTAGGGACAGGTCTCATATCTCTGCTACGTCGCCTGTGCTCGACCTCTGGGACCAGCTCTGGACGCTCCTGGATGCTCGTGAAGGCTCTGTGGAGGTGTTGTGGACCAAGGCCCACTCCACGGCGGGGACTCGTGAGGTTTGGGGCATCTCTAGGGTCGAGTTTTTCCTGAATTTTGTTGCTGACTTTTTTGCTGGGGAGGCTGCCGCCTTAGGAGAGGTCCCACAGGACCATGTGAATGTACTGAATGAAGTAGACGACATGACTGGGAAGGTCTTGTCGCGTCTGCTGGATGTTAATCGTGAAGTTAATTTAACGTGCCGCCGCCTCGTGTCAGATAGGGTCGGGCGTCCCCCTCCTCTGCCGAGGGCTCCCCCTTCTCTCGCCACTCGCAGAAGTAGACTCGAGGCGGCTGGGCACAGTGCCAAGCTTGTGAATTCAAGATATAAATGCATTGTCTGTGGCCGCGTTTTTGAGGCCGTGAGGGGAAAGGTTTCCGAGTTCTTCCCTGGTCGGTGTGTGGGGGCGCGACAGATAACGTGCGGGTCGGAGCATGAGGCCGCGATCTCGCACCCTGGGGCTCCCCGTGTGCACTCGTCCCACGACCTCGCGGTGCTGCGTGGTGTCCTGTTTTGCCGAGTCTGCGGGAGGTTCATGGTACAGAACTCCCAGCTCCTCGGAGAGGAGTGCCCACCAAGTCGCACTCGACGAAGGCAGGCGCCAGCGTGCTGTCTCGCCTTAGGCGAGGCCTTCCGCCGAAGAGCGGTATGAATTTCCCAGATCCCTGACGTGTACAGTGGGATCACTGACGGGTTGCTGTGGATGTGTGGTGTGAAGCATGCGCCCTGGCCAGACCAGGTCCCCGCCGAGCGCCCAGCCAGTCCTCCTCCTCCTCCTCCTCCTCCTCCTCCTCCTCCTCCTCCTCCTCCGCCTCCTCCGCCTCCTCCTCCTCCTCCTCCTCCTCCTCCTCCGCCTCCGCCTCCGCCTCCTCCTCCTCCTCCTCCTCCTCCTCCTCCTCCTCCTCCTCCTCCTCTATCTCCTCCTCCCTCCTCCTCCTCCTCTATCCTCCTCCTCTATCTCCTCCTCCTCCTCTCCTCCTCCTCCTCCTCCTCTCTCCTCCTCCTCCTCCTCCTCCTCCTCCTCCTCCCTCCTCCTCCTCCTCCTCCTCCTCTATCTCCTCCTCCACTTCCAGGCCCGCTCCCCAGGACGGGCTTTTCGTACGAGGTCGTTGTTCGACGCTCCCGAGGCCCAGTAGGGACCCCTCAAGGCCGAACATAGCGAAAAGCCTCTTTCCATGGCTCGAGGGGGTCATGGGGTCAAGGAGCCACTCTGATGATGAGAAGCCGGAAGGGCCGGCACTTCTGGGGGACCCGCTGCTGCTGCTGATCCTGGGCCTCCCCCTGCTCGTCCGCGAGGGCCAGAGGGGGAGCGGGGAGGCGGCGGGCGGCGGGGGGGCGAAGACGAGCCGGACCGCAGGCGCGCGAAGGCGAGCCCGACCGCAGGCCTGCGAGTCGGCTCACGGGGACGGGACGACCAGGGCAGGGCGGGGGACAGGACTCGCCGCATCGCCAGCGCATCGCAAGTGCATCGCCGATGCATCGGCCACGTGGGCGAGGATCAAACACGGGTCTTACGCGAGATGGCATAGCGACCTTACGCCGCTTACGCGGGCCGCCAGCGCGGCACGCTACATCGGAAACGAGGGCTCCTACGCGCGACCTTACGCGGGCAGCTTACGCACCATTGTTGGTGAATGCGACCCCCTATTTCTGCGTCGCTCACGTGGGCGATAGATGCATCGGCGACGTCGGCGTGGAGAAAACTGGGCTCCACATCGGGCCGCATCGACGATGCATGGGCGATGCGGCGCGACCCTCCGAACCACCTCCTCGACACCCGTTCGGGAGGCCTAGAAGGACCGCTGATGCCGCCCGCGAGGGCGTTCCGTGCGTGGGGCGCGGCGGGTGCGCCGGGGCGCCCCAGTTGGCCTCCTCAGCCAGGGCCTGGCCATCGCTCGGACGTCCATTCCCTGTTTTTTTGTCGGTTTCGTGCGTGGTTTTTTCGCCAAATGATAGAGAGGATGCTCCTCGACGGCCCTCGCCGAAAGAAAAATGCACACGTCCGAGCGATGCCAGGGGGCAGGGTGCAAGGGGTCAACGGTTCAAGGCTGGGGCCATGAGGGGTGGCCCCTGGCTGCCAGAACTGATGGGCATGCACGTGCGATGAGGATGATTACCAGCCTGGACCATATCCCTATCCCTATGCTGGGCACCTCTTCATCACGATGCCAATCTTTGGGATTCCCTTATTTTCTGAGGGCGGATCCCTGAGATTGTCATCGCCTTTTGGCGTGTCGATCTTAGGGATAGGGATACGTTCGAGGCCGGTAAGATGAGGAGGCAAGCCCCTTTTGACGCCCATCCAGGATGGGGCCCCGAGGGATGGGGCCCTGCGGGCGAGGGTCCTCAAGCCATGCCGACCTAGCCTGGGACCCCTGCCATTTTCACGAGGCCCCATTCCTCGGGCAGGAGGGCCCCGACTCGAATCGCTAAGTCGTGTCGGCGATCGACGTGAATCGGATCGGCGGAAATCGGCAGCCGAGTCGGGGGAAGTCGCATCGGCGGACATCGGCAGGCCAGTAGGCTAGTGAGGCCTCCACTTAGAAATCGGAACACGCATCGGAATCGGAAGTCGAACCGAGGCGGAATCGGAAGCCGAATTCGAAATCGGAACAGATCGCATCGGAGGAACCGAAGCGAGCCCTGCTCACGGCCCCATTTTTGTGCGCCGCCGAGGAACCCAAACCCCCGTCGTCCTGTTTTTTTCATGACGCGACCCCCAGAGGTCCGGACCCCTTCCCTGGGACCAGTTTTTTCCCCACATCCTGAGTGGGGTTCTTGTTTTCCCAGAACACCCTCTCCTTCCCACCCACCTCCCGCTCCATCTTCCATACAGCACAATATTATTCCTACCACACACACATACCATACCATAGTTCCTACCACACATACCATACCATACCATACCATACCACCATACGTACCATACCGTACCATACCATACCATGGCGTACCATAGCATACCATACCATATCACACCAATGCCACACCGTACCATACCATACCATACCTCCAGTACCATACCATACCATATCATACCATACCGTACCATACCATACCTACCATACCATTCCATACCACTCCATACCGAAAACCATACTACTTACATGGTTTCGTGCCCCTCCCACCCCTCCAGGGAGGCCCCGCCTGAGCGAGGAGGGTATCGGAATACCATACTATTTACATGGTTTCGTGCCCCTCCCACCCCTCCAGGGAGGCCCCGCCTGAGCGAGGAGGGTATCGGAAAACCATACTATTTACATGGTTTCGTGCCCCTCCCACCCCTCCAGGGAGGCCCCGCCTGAGCGAGGAGGGTATCGGACACCATACCATGGTTTCGTGCCCCTCCCACCCTCCAGGGAGGCCTGAGCGAGGAGGGTATCGGAAAACCATACTATTTACATGGTTTCGTGCCCCTCCCACATCCTGAGTGGGTTCTTGTTTTCCCAGAACACCCTCTCCTTCCCACCCACCTCCCGCTCCATCTTCCATACAGCACAATATTATTCCTACCACACACACCATACCATACCATAGTTCCTACCACACATACCATACCATACCATACCATACCATACCACACCATACGTACCATACCGTACCATACCATACCATGGCGTACCATAGCATACCATACCATATCACACCAATGCCACACCGTACCATACCATACCATACCTCCAGTACCATACCATACCATATCATACCATACCGTACCATACCATACCTACCATACCATTCCATACCACTCCATACCGAAAACCATACTACTTACATGGTTTCGTGCCCCTCCCACCCCTCCAGGGAGGCCCCGCCTGAGCGAGGAGGGTATCGGACAACCATACTATTTACATGGTTTCGTGCCCCTCCCACCCCTCCAGGGAGGCCCCGCCTGAGCGAGGAGGGCATCAAGAAAATGGGTCCCACAAAACCGTTAATCTCTTTATGTGGGGAACTCCGTTAGCATAATCATCCAGAGCCGTTTCTTCACAGTTCCGAGGCCCGATAACGAGAAACCTCCCGTCGTGATTTTTTCATGACTCGGTGCCCGGCCACGGGGCACGCAGGGGGCTTCCGAGGACGAGGGGCGCCAGGGGGGCACACTGGGCGGGGCCCAGAGGGGGCCCGGGGTGGGGGAGGGGGGCGAAGAGCTGCAGGCCCAGAGGTGCTCGCGGCGCGGGCAAAAAAACTCCCTCCTCCTCCTCCTCCTCCTCCTCCTCCTCCTCCTCCTCCTCCTCCTCTTGCCCCCCCCCCTCCTCCTCCTCCTCCGACGGGAGGTCGTTGGCCGTGTCCGGCCTCTCGGGGCCCTCGCCGCGGGACGGTCGACAGAACTGCTCGGGATGAACCACCGGCCCGAGGGAGAGGTCGGGACCTCTGGGGACCGCGCGCGGCGACGTGACGACACCGCGTGTCTGGGGCATGGCCTGGAGGTGAGTAGTCCAGATTTCGTAAGAAAGGGAGGGGGTCTCATTTCGGGGTGGGGGGTCTCTTCCAGGCTATCTTGGAGGGCCTGGGGGGGTCTGGGGACGATGTTTTGGAGGGTTCTCCCACGGGGGAGGTCTGAAATGGCTTGTCTTGGAGGGTCCAGACCCCCTCCCTTTTATTACGAAATCTGGAGTAGCTGGGGGGAGGGGGCGGTAGTCCCTGGCAGGCCAGGCCGAAGCGCGCAGATGCCTGAGGTGTCGCGGGGGCTTTGGAGGGCCGAGTTTGTGCTCGACGATCTCGACCCCCCCTCTTGTCGTGAAGAAACGCGAAGGGATACTTGTTGTGCTGCTTTCTGCCTCTGGGGGCCCTCGCTGGGCCCTGGAGCTGTCAGAAAAAAAACACGCAGGACGAAGAGCCGGACCCGAAGGGAGGGCTGAGGCGGGAGGAGGAGGAGGAGGAGGAGGAGGAGGAGGAGGAGGAGGAGGAGGAGGAGGGCACGGCCACGGGCTCCCCGGCCCAGGTGAGGGCGCGAGCTAGACTGTGCTTTGACGATTTCGACACACCGTTTTCGTTTTATGCTCGTTGCGCAGCAGCAGCGAAGGGAGGACAGAACGCGGGAGCACGGAAACAACACGAAACGAACACGGCAGACGCTGTTTAACTCGCACACTGGCCCAGATCCAAGAGGCGGCCCAACAACCATGGCCCCTCTGGAGCCCAAAGTGGTCTTTTTGTCGACAACGTGGCTGCAGCTGAAATAGAACAGGGATGCCAACATTGCACAATCAAAAACTTTCGACGGTCCGCGCGGACTTCTTGGATCTGCGCCGGGCAATTTTTTGCTGGCGCGCGGAGCGCGCCAGGGGCGGCGCCAGAGGCGCCGCAGGGAGGCCCCGCACCGATCCACGAAATCCGCGCGCGCCGTCGAAGAGTTCTGTCGACTCCGTTGTCTCCTATTCGAAAGCAGGGGTAGGGCAGGGCTGGGGTCCAAACGGCTCACCTGCATGTCGCTGATTGTTCCGCCCCAGCGGCGGAGGCGGCCAACTCGTATACCGAGGGAGGCGCCTGGCGGTGGAGCCTTAAAGCCAGCTGCACGCAGCAGACCCCACCCCTCATCTCTCGCACCGCCCCAACAGGGGACGAAGGCGGAGGAGGAGGAGGAGGAGGAGGAGGAGGAGGAGGAGGCGGAGGAGGAGGGGGAGGAGGAGGAGGAGGAGGACGGGGAAGAGGGGAAGGTGGACGAGGAGGTGGGGGAGGAGGAGGAAAGAGAGGTGGACGAGGAGGTGGGCGAGGAGGTGGGGGAGGTGGAGGGGGCGCTGCGTTGCATCTTTGGGGGACCTCGTCTGCCCCCGTCGCCCCGGCAATCCGCGCCGCATCCATGTCGCATCCATGTCGCACGCGTCGAATCCGTGTCGACACCGAGCCAGATCCACGTGTCGCGTTCGCGTCGCATCCGCGTCAAACCCAGGTCGGAAGACCAAGGAAGACGCAGTTTTTGTCAGGACAGGAGAGGCCCCCCGGAGATGCAGAACAAGGAAAACGAGGGCGGAGGGCGAAAGGTTCTGCCAGGAAGCCGCGCTGGACCACTTTCGGGGATGGACAGACCTCCCTTATGTAAAACGTGGTCTAGTGAAAACGACCTCGGGCCCAAACCTGGCGGGCGCAAGCCTGGAAAATGACGGCCGCGGCGCCCTCTCGAGAACCGAAAACGGACAATTCACTAATCGACGTGTCACTGTCAGGAGGTCTGTCAACCCCCGACACTTGCTGGACCACTTGCTGCCAGAAGCCGAGCTGGACCATTTTAAAACAGGGCTAGGATCGGGATAAATCGCTCCAGAGCGTTCCGGAGCGCTCTCAGAGCGTTCCAGAACGCTCTGGAGCGGCCGCGGCGCCCAATGCATCCTCCAAACCCGCCGATTCTCAGAGATTTCGAGTTATCCCGATCCGATTTTGTCCCGATCTTCGCGTCGTTTGACCACTTGCTGCCAGGAAGCCGCGCTGGACCACCTGCTGGGCGTGCGCGCGGAAGGCGGGCGGCCCCGTCCGGCCAGGGGCGGGAGGAGGAGGGGGAGGAGGAGGAGGAGGGGAGGGGAGGAGGAGGAGAGGAGGGAGGAGGAGGAGGGAGGGGAGGAGGAGGAAAAGGAAGCCGCGCTGGACCACCTGCTGGGCGTGCGCGCGGAAGGCGGGCGGCCCCGTCCGGCCAGGGGCGGGGCACGGCTCTCCGGAGCGCGCAAGGCGCGGCCGCGAGCGCGCGCGTCCCAGCCGGACGTGCCCCGCCTCCTGAGGAGGGGGCTCTGGCCTAGCTCCTCCTCCTCCTCCTCC
>CAUYUJ010001304.1:35000-41898 GCA_963575745.1 Prorocentrum cordatum
ACGAGAACGAGGACGAGCAGGAGGAAGAGGAGGAGGAGGAGGAGGAGGAGGAGGAGGAGGAGCAGGAAAAAGAGGAGGAGGAGGAGGCAGGCTGAGGCTGAGGCTGTGACTGCGACTGCCGTTGCCGCTGCGACTGTCATCGCGAATGCGACTACGACTGCGAGAACAGCAGAATTCGACAACTGGATTTTCATCTGAATCTTAAGGGGAATGCTTTCAGATATGCTCCTACACATCGCTGTTAGGTTGCTTTGCCGGGATAATTATATTCTCACTCACTCACTCACCACATACACATGCACTCACTCACACACGCACGCGCTCACAACATCATTGTAAGAATTGCGTAACCATCGTTTACACACTCACTTACTCGCTCACACTCTCACATTCCCTCGACATCATCACCTCCTTACTCACACACTCAGTTACAAGCTACTACCCACTCGCTCACACATCATCGGCAACATCAGCCGCATCGTCTTCACCCACTCAATCAATGAGCCGATACACACATCATGAGCCCTTCTCCCTCCGCAAATTCACTCGCTCATTGAGTCACACACCGCCACCATCACAACACCATCAACCTCACCACCACCATTCACGACATCAGCATCATCATTCTTTCAACCTCTCACGCCATCATCACCACTATTTTCATCGTCGCCATCATCATCATCATCATCATCATCACTCACAATGTCATCATCATCATCACCACCCGCATCACAAGCATCATCCTCATTCACATCGCCATCATGTTTCACATCATCATCATTTACACGCGCACACATTCATTTTGAGGACGTATCAGGCGGAAGCGTCGTCTGTGAGTGGGAGCCCCATCCTTATGAGGCCCGCAGCTCACATGAGTAATCCGAACGGGTCATCGGCCTCCTGCAACTGTTGTCACTTTAAAACCCTTGAGGCTTGCATATACAGGAAGTATCACGCGAGAGTTTCGTCTGCGAGTGAACTGGCAAAAAAAGTCTCGGGCGGGAGCCCCCTCCCTATGGGGCCCGCAGCTCATGTGAGTAATTCGAGCGGGCCATCGGCCTCCTGCATCTGTCGTCACGCTTGCGCCCCTGAGTTTGGAATATGGGGGAAGTATCAGGCGGGAGCCTCATGTGTGAGTGAATCCCAGGGAAGGCTCAGGCTGGAGCCCCCTCCCAATGGGGCCCGCACTTTCTATGCTCGAGCCACAGAAGCGGGTCATCGGAAACCTGTAACTGTCGTCACTTTCGGGCCCCTGAAGCCTGAATGTGGGGGACGTATGAGGCGGGAACCTCGTCTGTGAGTGAATTGCGAAAAAGTCTCAGGCGGGAGCCCCCTCCCTATGGGGCCCGCAGCTCATATGATTAACCCGAGCGGGTTATCGGAAACTTGTAACCGTCGTCATTTTCGGGCTCCTGAAGCATGAGATCTGGGGACATATGAAGCGGGAGCCTCGTTTGTGAGTGAATTGCGGGTCGCCTCGTCCGGGCTGGTCTTCTGCAAATTTGTCACTGTCATGGGCCCGCGTGCCCGAATCATGTCGTGGCGACGCCGGGGCGGTTTGGGGGTTTCATGGAAGGTGTCTTGGGAGCATCCTGGAAGTTTTTCCCGGGCCTCGGGGTTTCGTGGTGTCCTTTTGGGTTTTGTTGGCGGCTGTTCGGGGATTCTTGGGCTCTGTTGGGGGCTGCCCGGAAGGCTATTGGGGCGCTTTGGTTGCGGATCCAAACCAGGGATCCCGCGGGCGCCGCTGGCATCGACATCTGCACGTGCCTCTGGTCGCGCTGGGTTGCGGATGTCGCATTAATCGAGGCGAGAACCTTCGACCTCGTCAGGTATGCGAGCCTCTGGCCGCGTACGTCTTCTGTATGATCCAGCCAGCGTCGGCGAGAGCCTCTTGCCGCACAGTTGGTTATCACCCAGTCGACGGCGAGAGCCCTTGGCCTCGTCAATTGCGTGAGCCTCTCGCAACGCAGGGAGCGGGAGGACAACGTAGGGAGCGGGAGGACTGCCCGCGCCACGGCGAGGAGGAGACTGACGCGAAAGAGACAGTAAGGACGCCTCAACATCACGAGGGCGACGATGAGGGTGATGTCTGAATTCGCCGAGAGGAGTCTCATGTGGGGTCTTACCGTCGAAGTAAGTGTAATAGTACTAGTAGTAGGTCGTACTCGTAGTAGAGATAATCATAGGAGTAGTCGTGCTCGTAGTAGTGGTAGTCGTACTATCAACCGTAGTAGTACTGGCAGTAGTAGTCGTAGTAGATAGTGGTGGTGGTGGTGGTGGTGGTAGTAGTAGTAGTAGTAGTAGTAGTGATAGTAGTAGTAGTAGTAGTAGTAGCAGCAGCAGTAGTAGTAGTAGTAGTAGCAGTAATAATGAGACTAAGAGTCGTAGTCGTAGTCGTAATAGTTTTTAACTGAGTCGTACTGGTAGAAGTGGAAGTAGAAGTAGGAGTGCTACTACAAATTCGACTGATAATCGTACTTATCGTGATACGGCTACATCTACCAACACAACGACCACCACCACTACCGGTGCTGCTACTACTACTACTACTACTACTACTACTACTTCTACTATGTTCGCTAATTTTGCGTTTTTTTCTTAAAAACGACTATTATCACTGTTATCGCAACTCGTTCTAGTAGTAGTCGTAGTAGTAGTGGTCGTAGTCGTAGTCGTAGTCGTAGTAGTAGTAGTAGTAGTAGTAGTAGTAGTAGTAGTAGTAGTATTCGTAGTAGTAGTAGTAGTAGTAGTAGTAGTAGTAGTAGTAGTAGTAGTAGTAGTGCTTGTAGTAGTAGTAGTAGTAGTAGTAGTAGTAATAGTAGTAGTAGTAGTAGTGGTAGTAGTAGTAGTAGTAGTAGTAGTAGTAGTAATAGTAGTAACAGTGCTAGTGCTTGTGGTCGTGGTGGTGGTCACCAATGATCTGTTCACGACTACTGGTAGTAGTGATGATAATAGGGTTAGTCGTTTGTTTGGGTAGTAGGAGTAAAACGACGACTAATAGTGATACCCGCAGAAGTAGAAGTAGCAGGAGTAGTAACAATAGAAGTAGTAGCCGCAGTCGTAGTAACAGTAGTAGTAGTAGTAGTAGGAGTAGGAGTAGTAGTTGCAGGAGTACTAGCAATACGAGGAAAAGACTGATGGTCGTAATCCGGATGTAAGTAGTCGTCGTAGTAGTAGTAGTAGTAGTAGTAGTAGTAGTAGTAGTAGTAGTAGTAGTAGTGGTAGCAGTAGTAGTAGTAGTAGTAGTAGTAGTAGTAGTAGTAGTACTAGTCGTAGTAGTAGTAGTAGTAGTAGTAGTAGTAGTAGTAGTAGTAGTAGTAGTAGTAGTAGTAGTAGTAGTAGTAGTAGTAGTAGTAGTAGTAGTAGTAGTAGTAGTAGTAGTAGTAGTATAGTAGTAGTAGTAGTAGTAGTAGTAGTAGTAGTAGTAGTAGTAGTAGTAGTAGTAGTAGTAGTAGAAGTAGTAGTATGAGTAGTAGTAGTAGTAGTAGTAGTAGTAGTAGTAGTAGTAGTAGTAGTAGTAGTAGTAGTAGTAGTAGTAGTAGTAGTAGTAGTAGTGTATTAGTAGTAGTAGTAGTAGTAGTAGTAGTAGTAGTAGTAGTAGTAGTAGTAGTAGTAGTAGTAGTAGTAGTAGTAGTAGTAGTAGTAGTAGTAATTAGTAGTAAGTAGTAGTAGTAGTAGTAGTAGTAGTAGTAGTATCAGTAGTAGTAGTAGTAGTAGTAGTAGTAGTAGTAGTAGTAGTAGTAGTAGAAGTAGAAGTAGAAGTAGAAGTAGAAGTAGTAGTAGTAGCAGCAGTAGTAGTAGTAGTAGTAGTAGTAGTAGTAGTAGTAGTAGTAGTAGTAGTAGTAGTGGTCGTCGTAGCAGTCGTACTAGTAGTAAAAGTAGTAGCAGGTGTACTACTAATAATCGCAGCCGTAGTAACAATAAAACGAGGAAGCCGCCTGCGACATCCCCACAACATGGCCGCGAACGGGCCCGTGCAAACACCCCTGGCGGCTCCGCTCCCCTTAAATAAAGGCTGCAACCCCCGCCCCGCCTGAGACATCCTCACAATCTGCTCTGAAAGCAGAAGGTGTTGAGCATGACAACGAGCAAATCGCCTGAGACACCCCGACAAACTAGCCGCGAACGGGCCCGTGCAAACACTCCTGGCGGCTCCCCTTAGGGGTGCTGGAACCACCGCCCCGCCTGAGACATCCTCACAATCTGCTCTGAACGCAGAAGCTGTTGAGCATGAGAGCGAGCAAGTCCCCTGAGACATCCCCACAACATGGCCGCGAACGAGCCAATGCAAACACCCCTGGCGGCTTCCCCCGAGGGTGCTGAAACCAGCGCCCCGCGTGAGCCATCCTCCAAATCTGATGTGTGTTGAGAAAGTCAGACTAAGACAAGGTCTGAGAACGCGTAGGTCTGAGCATGAGTATGTGTATGAGTACGTATGGGTATGGTTAAGTCTGAATATGTGAAAATCTGTGTATGGGAAAGCCTGGGTCTGAGTAAATCTGGATATGAGTAATTCTTAGCATAAGTGAGTCCGAGTCGGAGGAGACGACAAGAGGAGGGGACGAGAAGAGGAAGGAGGAGGAGTAGGATGCGTCCAAGTAATAACAACAACCCCATCTCAGGATAGCTGGGCTGAGTATGAGTAAGTCTGAGTATGACTTGGTATGAGCGTAAATGAATCTGGTCATGCGAGAATCTGAGTATGAGTAGATCTGAGTATGACTAGGCCCAGGCCTGAGTATACATGAGTCTAAGTAAAAGTAAATATGTGCATGAGTAAGTTTGAGGAGGAAGAGAGGTAGGAGGAGGGAGGAGGGAGAGGGGGTTCTGGTTCTGGTTGAAGTCGGCGCCGTCCAAGTAAATACTCACTGCGTGGAGTTCCCCATCTGCGCGTACCATGTTTTATATTATGCCGTAATGGGCGTCTGTTCATGACTGCCTGGCTATAAGGGCGCGCCCAAAGACAAGCGAACCCTCATGCCAACGAGTGAGTACGAGTCACAATGCGGACTATGATTCAATATGAGTCTCTTCCTCCTCACTCCTCCTCCTCTGCTGCCAAGCCCTGCCTCCTCAGCCCGTGGTGGCTTCGGAGCTCCTCATACCGCATCTGGTTTAGGATAGTTGGCAGTGGGATCTGTAAAACAAGCGTCTAGCCACAGAAAGCCATATGTGCATATCGTGTTGTAAGATACTGCCACGTGCGGGAGCGGATGCTGAAACCAACGCCCCGCCTGAAACATCCTCGCATTCTGCTCTCCAAGCGAAAAATGTTGAGCATGACAACGAACAAACCGCCTGCGACATCCCCACAAAATGGCCGCGAACGGGCCCGTGAAACCACCCTTGGCGGCTCCCCTAAGGGGGGCTGAAACCAACGCCCCGCCTGAGACATCCTCATGACAACCAAGGACGTTGAGCATGAAAACGAGCAAACCGCCTGAAACATCCCGACAAACTGGCCGCGAACGGGCCCGTACAAACACCCCTGGCGGCTCCCCTGAGGTGTGCTGAAACCAACGCCCCGCCTGAGACATCCTCACAATCTGCTCTGAACGCAGCATATGCTGAGCATGAGAACGAGCAAACCGCCTGAGACATCTCCACCGCCTGAGACATCTCCACGGCACCTTTGGCGGTTCCCCTAAGGGGTGCTGAAACCAACGCCCTGCCTGAGACATCCTCATGACAACCAAGGACGCCGAGCATGAAAACAGGTAAACCGCTTGAGACATCCTTACAACATGGCCGCGAACGGGCCCGTACAAACACCCCTGGCGGCTCCCCTTAGGGGTGCTGAAACCAGCGCCCCGCGTGAGCCATCCTCCAAATCTGATGTGTGTTGAGTAAGTCAGACTAAGACAAGGTCTGAGTATGCGCAGGTCTGAGCACGAATATGTGTATGAGTACGTCTGGGTATGAGTAAAGTCTGAATGTGAGTAACTTTGTGTATGAGACAGTCTGTGTACAACTAAGTCTGTGTATGCGTAAGTCTGAGTATGAGTGAGTCCGAGTAGGAGGAGACGAGCAGAGGAGGAAACGAGACGAGGAAGGAGGAGGAGGAGGAGGCGCCCAAATAATAACAACAACCCCATCTTAGGATAGCGAGACTGTGTATGAGTAAGTCGGAGTATGACTTAGCCTGAGTATGAGTGAGTCTGATCATGAGAAAGTCTGAGTATGAGTAAGTCTGAGTATGACTAGGTCTGAGTATACATGAGTCTGAGTAAGCATGAGTCTGTGCATGGGTAAATTTGAGGAGGAAGAGAGGAAGGAGGAGGAGGGAGGAGAGGAGGGGTTCTGGTTCTGGCTGGAGTCGGCGCCGTCCAAGTAATGACGAGAATCCCATTTTTGGATGGGGAATAACAAAACGCCCGTCTTAGGATATGGAGCTATACTCCAGAATGGTCAACCTTCCAACAAAAACAGTCCCCATATATATATATATATATATATATGTATATATACATATATATATATATATATATGCGGCAATTGTTGATTATTCCTCCTGTCGTATTATGTTTTCTACAATTTTTGAATATTCCTCCTGTGGAGGGACGGGCCCGACTTAAACATAGGCACCGTTTGGGTGCTGCGGGTTCGGCGCCGGGGCGCCATGAACGCCCGAACACGGGGTCCGATCAGAAATCCCACTCGATGGTGTTCTAACGCTTCGCGGTGGCAGCATGCCACGTTCCTTCGCCGCTCCTACCAGGTCGGGCGAAAGGGGGGGATAGCAAAGGGGGGGTTTGAGAATCAGCTCACGTAGCTGATTTTCCCGGCGCCTCCCGGCGCTGGAGGCGGCTATGTATCGAGGAATGGGCCCCTCGGTGAGGCCGAAACCAGCTGCATGCAGCAAAGTTCGTGACCCCCCCTTTCCCAATCCCCCCCTTTC
>CAUYUJ010001304.1:41998-46998 GCA_963575745.1 Prorocentrum cordatum
CCTCCTCCTCCTCCTCCTCCTCCTCCTCCTCCTCCTCCTCCTCCTGCTCCTCCTTCTCCTCCTCCATTATGTTCCTTATACCTAATTTCTCCCTGTCGCACCCCGAGGCCAGTTTTTAGGGCGGGCCGGGCGTTTCGCCTGAGACTTCCTCACCATGGACGACTCTGATGATTACAACAGTTTCACAGATGGAGGGCGGGTCGTTTTCAAAATGTGGCTCTCGCCGTAGCGCGGCGCACATGCGTGTTGAAAATTTGCAACAGTTTCACGGATTGAGGGCGGGTGATTTTCAAAATGTGGTTCTCGCTTTCGCGCAGCGCACATGCGTTGTACAAAAATGCAAGAGCTGCAGGGATTGAGGGCGGGTCGTCTACAAAATGTGGCTCTCGCCTAGCGAGGCGCAAATGCGTTTTGAACATGTGCAACCGTTTCACGGATTGAGTGCGGGTGGTTTTCAAAATGTGGCTCTCGCCTTAGCGCGGCGCACATGCGTTTTGAATATGTGCAACAGTTTCATGGATTGAGTGCGGGTGGTTTCCAAAATGTGGCTCTCGCCTTCATTTGCAAGAGCTTTACGGATTGAGTGCGGGTGGTTTTCAACATGTGGCTCTCGCCTTAGCGCGGCGCACATGCGTTTTGAACATGTGCAACAGTTTCATGGACTGAGTGCGGGTGGTTTCCAAAATGTGGCTCTCGCCTTCATTTGCAAGAGCTTTACGGATCGAGTGCGGGTGGTTTTCAACATGTGGCTCTCGCCTTAGCGCGGCGCACCCTCGTTTTAAAAATTGCAAGAATTTCACGGATTCCCATCATCAACGTGTCAGAATTTTTGTTTTGAAAAGATTCTGGATTATGCGGGTGCAACAATTATGTTGATCCGCTGTGTTGAACCTGCGCGGTCCACTCCGAGACTCCCTCCTCCTCCCCAGCTCCCCCCGTTCCCCGGCTGGTGCTGCCGCTCCTCCTCCCCTCAACGCGTGCCGGGCAAAATGGGGCGCCGCGGCGGACGCGGGTCCTGCGCGGCGGCGGGCGCGGTCTGCAGGCTGCGCGCCGAGGGCGCGGCCGACGCTGGGCTCGTCGGCGGCGCGGCCGCCGCAGCGGGCGCGGTCTGCGCGGTGCGGGCCGAGGCTGCGGCCGCCGCGGCGGGCGCGGCCTGCCGCGGCTGCTGCGGCGCGGCGGCGGGCGCGGCCTGCGCGGTCTGCGCGCTGCTGCGGGCCGAGGCCGCGGCCGGGGGTCCCCGGAGCTCCGCATCGAGCCGCATCGTCGATCCCCCGACCCCATCCGCTCCGACCCCTGGGAGGCCGAGAACCCCTTCCCCGGGGCCCCGGCCCATCTTGACGGCCCCCGGGGCCCGGCGAGGGCCCCCAGGGCACCGAACATGACGGCAAGCCTCCGCCACGGCTTTGCGTCACTGCGTTGGAGGTCTGGGCCTGAGCCTGTCCCCCCCCCCTGGCGTTGCCCCTGACCTGCACGACCGGCTTCGTCTGCTGCGGCGCGGCGGCGGGCGCCTCCGGCTCCTCGCGCCGCGGGGCGCAGGTCGAGGCGCGGAGGAAGCCGACAACGACGAGGACGAGGGCGAGGAAGGCCGACGACGGCGGCGACAAACGACGACGAGGAGGCGAGGGGCCTGGCGGAGCACAGGAGGGCTATGCTCGGTCTGGGGATCTTCCTGGGGCCACTCGCTCCACTCATGCGTTGATGCTGCGTCGAACGCCCGTCGACTGGAGCCGAGCTTGAGTCGAGCAGGAGTCAGACCAAGGCCAGAAGAACATCCCTCAAGAACATGAGACCATGTGTCGGGCAAAACACGCAGAACATCCAAAGGTACCCTCCCCAGGATGCACAAGAACATCCAACAAGCACGAAGAGCATTAGGGTAATTACCCTCCCCGAACCGACCTCGATCTTGTACCTCGGTCCGACTGTATGAATCAAAATAGAGCCAACCGACAGTCGAACAGATCCGTCAGGTGGCCCCAGGAAGGTCGCCCAAACGAGCATTTTTAACAGGAGGGCTAGACGAAGAAAGAACTGCATAAGTATAAACTTCCGGAGCAAAGCGCGAAGTTCCTGCGCCTGCGTTGAACCCCCCTGGCGCACGAAGCCAGGGGCAGCGCCGGAGGCGCCGCCAGGGGGCTCCAGCGCCGATCCAAGAAATCCCCACGCAGCTCCGAAAGTTTATGTTTATGCCACTTGTTATTCTTCGGGGGAAGGCCTCAAAAAGGAGCAGCTGGCGGGAGAGTGACCAGCAGGGCAGGCGCGGGAGCAGGGCAGATCCCAAAGATGCCGACACCGCAGCCTTTCGCGGCAGGCTGGAGCCCCAGAGGTCATCCTGGGCCCCCAGACATCCGACGTCCGAGACACAGGCTCCCGACCTCCCGACCACTTCCCTGGGACCGGTTTTTCATCCGGAGTCATTTTTGGACAGCCCCGAGGCCCAACGAGGGCCCCGAGAAGCCGAAAACGACGAAGAACCTCCGTCTCGATTTTTGTCGAGACGCCCGATGTCTGGGCCTCGAGAGGTGTGCTCTGGTGCTCTGGGTTGCATAGGGGGGCCTCCTCGGGGATCCCGGGGACACCTTGGGCCAGGGTCAGGGACACTTCTTGGGAAACCAAAAGACTCCGACTCCGCTGCTCCGGACCTCTCCCAAGGGTGCCTTCTGAACAGGACCTCGAGGCGAATCCTTCTCCTCCTCCTCCTCCTCCTCCTTCTCCTCCTCCTCCTCCTCCGCCTCCTCCTCCTGCTCCTCCTCCTCCCTCCTCCTCCTCCTCATCCTCCCCCCCCTTCTCCTCCTCCTCCTCCTCCTCCTCCTCCTCCTGCTCCTCCTCCTCTTCCTCCTCCTCCTCCTCCTCCTCCTCCTCCTGCTCCTCTCGTCCTCCTCCTCCTCCTCCTCCTCCTCCTCCTCCTCCTCCTCCCTCCTCCTCCTCCTCCTCCTCCTCCTCCTCCTCCTCCTCCTCCTCATCCTCCGCCTCCTCCTCCTCCTCCTCCTCCTCCTCCTCCTCCTCCTCCTCCTCCTCCTCCTCCTCCTCCTCCTCCTCCTCCTCCTCCTCCTCCTCCTCCTCCTCCTCCTCCTACACCACCCCCTCCTCCCTCCTCCTCTCCTCCTCCTCCTCCTCCTCCTCCTCCTCCTCCTCCTCCTCCTCCTCCTCCTCCTCCTCCTCCACCACAGTGCCTGACCAGGGCGATCCTGGGCCCCTGCTCGGCGTGTACGCCGCCTGGCCGAGGCCAGGAGTGTCTACACACACATCATGCCAGCCCAGGATGGCCCTCGCCAGGCCTGGTGGTGGTGTACAGATGCCGTCTGCGGATCGAACGAGGGCCTTCCAGGAGGCCCCAAGAAAACTAACAAAACGAAGCGAGCCCCTCCTCTGACCCGACAGGAGGGCAACCGGAGGGGGAGCCAGAGCGGGAGCAGCAGTCGGGCGCGCACGGGCCCGCCTGTGTGGCCAGCCCCCCCGCCGGCGCACGCTCCAGCAGGGGCCCAGGGCTCTCGTCGGCCTCCTCGTCCTCGTCCTGCTGGGGGACTTTTGCACGCCACCCCCACAAGCAAGCTGGTCCGGCACAAGACCGTAGAGCGGGCGCTGTGCACCAACTCTGGGAGCGGGGTTGCGGGGTTGCGGGGTTGCGGGGTCGCGGGGTTGCGGGGTTGGGGACTTGCGAAGTCGCGGGGTTGCGGGGTCGCGGGGTCGCGGGACCACCCAGTTTCAGAATCGCCCCCTGCGCCGTCAGAATATGATGATATCCACTACTGCTGTCGTGTCCAGAGAACTCGGGGAGCGGCGGATATGGATCTCCACCCGCCCACGCGGGCGGGCAGATATCCCCAATTATCCACCGCGCCTCGAGATCTCGGGACACGACTCCGAAGCGGTAGATGTGGACGTAGTCTGGCAGTGGATCCCCTCTTTGCCGCCCCGGACACATGGCAAACCGCTCGGGGCAACCAAAAGGTACCGACACCGCGACTCCCCAGACCTCTCCCGGGGTGCGTTCTGGCCAGGATCTCGAGGCGCATCCAGCGGTGGCCACGAGGGCCTCCCAGGAGGCGGCCGAAGCAGGAGAAAGCGGGAGGAAGGGCAGCGACAGATCGGTACATCTTCCTCCTCTGGCCCCCTGCCGCCCCCGACCCATGGCGAACCGCTCGGGAGCCTCGGCCGTTCGAGGGGCCCAGGGACACACAGACAAATACACACAAATAACGAAACTCCCCACAGTTTCCCAGCTCTTCTGGGTCTTTGCCTCCCCCCCGCGTCCCATATGTTTCCCCATCTTTTCTCGGCAATGGACAAACCTCCCTTTAGTAAACCTCCCCTTAGTGGAAGCGGCCTGGGACCGAAACCGACGGACCTGGACCCGCAAAAATGAAGGCCGCGACGCCCTCTCGCGAACCGAAAACGGCCAATTCACTAATCGACGTGTCAGGGTAGGAGGTCTGTCCACCCCCGATTTTCCTGGGGATCGACGATTCATCGTGTCTCTGTGTTTATTCTCCCCTCCCGAGCCGTGCGCTCCGCCGCCGGGGCCGCGCGCTGCGCCGCCGGGGCCGCGCCGCCCGGGGCGGGTGCCCGCTCGGCCTCCGCGCGCTGGGCCTCCGGCGCGGCGGCGGCCGCCGCGCCCCGCGGCGGCGAGGCGGCGCCTGGGGCCGCCGCGGGCTGCGAGGGCGCCGCGGCGGCCGCCGAGGCGGCGGGCTGCGAGGGCTCCTTCGGAGGAGGCCGGCGGCGCGCAGGGGGGGGGGGGGGGCAATAGGGGGGCAGGGGGTGGGGAAGGCTTCTCTCTTCTCGGGAGGAGGCGGCTGCTCGGAAGGCGCTCTGCCCCATATCTGCAGGCGAGGCCCGCGCCTTCTGCGCAACAGGGGCGCTTCTAAGAAGCCCTCCCCCCTATGCGCGCTGCCGAGAACGGCACAGCCTGGCCCCCCTGGGAGGCTTGAGAGAGGGTGACGAGATCTATATCTACCCTCTGCTCCCTGGCCAGGCCTGTGCTGAAACCGGCAGCGGTGTAC
>CAUYUJ010001304.1:51998-91998 GCA_963575745.1 Prorocentrum cordatum
ATCATCATCATCATCATCATCATCATCATCAGCAGCAGCATCATCAGCAGCATCAGCATCAGCATCAGCATCACCATCAGCATCATCAGCATCAGCAGCATAAGCATCATCAGCATCATGATCAGCAGCATCAGCATCAGCAGCATAATCATCATCATCCTCATCAGCATCAGCAGCAGCAGCATCAGCATCATCATCATCATCAGCATCATCATCATCACCACCACCACCACCATCATCATCATCATCGTCATCATCATCATCGTCATCATCATCGTCATCCCACTATTCCTTCAATCCTTTCCTTACAGACAACTCCTCCCCGTCGCACCCCGAGGCGTCTTGGTAGGGCGGGCCAGGCCACACGACAAAAAAAAAAACATCCTTGAAACAGGCGTCTACGGACGGAGCTGCTGCGCGCGCTCCGCCGGGCCAGCGCCTTCCAAGATCGGCAGGGCCGCCACCGTGGCGTCGCCTGCGGCGAGCTCGCGCCAAACGCCGCTCCCGGCTCGGTGGCACCCGCGTCGTGCCAGGCGATGGTGGCCAGTGAAGCTGGGAGTGAGCACGGCAACGGGGAGAGAGCGAGCGAAGGCCGCTCCAAAAAAGGCAGGGCGAGGCCCTCCTCAAAGCCAACGAGGCGCGCCGACGGACGGCATGCCGACGAGGGCACGGCGGCGTCGGCGCACGGCGCCGCGCCGCCCCGCCCCCGCGACGTTCGCTCCAGGGGGCGCGGGCGGCGCCCCCTTCGGCGCCGCGTGGCGGCCCGGGGCAAGCGCCTGCGCGGCGGCCGCTGCCTGCGGGCGCGGGCGCCCGTGGCTCGTCCACACCGTGGGGGGCGCACGGCGGGTTCGCGTCGTGTCGAAGCCAGTTTGGGTGCCTGACGCCGCGGGGATCGTTCCACCTCGTGAACGAGCGGCCGTCTCCGAAGCGCCTGATCATTCCACGTCGACGGATTCTGTGTCGGCGGCGCCGTTCCACGTGGACCGCCAGCAGCGGGGCCGCCACCGGGCGTAGACGATGCCGGATTCCTCGGGCTCTCATCGGACGGGTGGTGATGAGGGGGGGGGGCCTACAGGGGCCCTGTGGGGTTCATTGTGGAACCAGGACCGCCAGCAGCGGGGCCGCCGCCGGGCGTAGACGATGCCGGATTCCTCGGGCTCTCATCGGACGGGTGGTGATGAGGGGGGGGGGCCTACAGGGGCCCTGTGGGGTTCATTGTGGAACCAGCAGGGGCAGGGGCCCAAATGGGCCCCTGAAGGGCCCCTAGAGGGCCCGTGCGGGGAGACGCGCATGGGCGACGCGCGCGGTACAAGCTTAGAGGCCTCCTAGATGGGGTCCGAGTGAATGGGGTCGGAGGATCTCGCCGCATCGCCGATACATCGGCGATGCATCGGCGATGCATCGGCGATGCGCTGGCGACGTCGGCGGTGCATCGGCGACGTCGGCATGGAGAAAATTGGACCCCACATCGAGCCGCATCGCCGATGCATCGCCGATGCATCGCCGATGCATCGGCGATGCATCGGCGATGCGGCGCGATCCTCCGACCCCATCTACTCCGACCCCGTCTAGGAGGCCTAGGAAGCTCTGCCCGAGCCCGCGCCTCTGTCAGCTCAGCAGGCCCGCTCCCGTCCTGGCCCGAAGCCGGGACGAGCGAAATGACCTCGACGACCACGTGGCCACACCGCCCCGCGCGCACGGACGCGACCTGCACCTGGAGTGCAGACGATGCCGAGCTTCTCGGGCTCGCCGCGCACGCCCTCCCGCTCCCGGGCGTTGCGCTGCCACGCCGCCTCTCGGCGGCATCTTCGCCCGGCGCAGGCGGCGGCGCAACTCGCAACTCCCACGCCCAAGGCCGACGGGGCGGCCCCACGGCCGCCGTGAGCACGCCTGCAGGCCGGTCCGGTGGACGTGAGCGCACGAGGTTCTCCGGCGCCAGCTCGCTGCGAGGATCGCCCATCACGGCGAAACGGTGCGGCTCCTCCTTGACCAGGCGTCGCCTCCCCCTCCTCCTCCTCCTCCTCCTCCTCCTCCTCCTCCTCCTCCTCCTCCTCCTCCTCCTCCTCCTCCTCCTCCTCCTCCTCCTCCTCTCCTCCTCCTCCTCCTCCTCCTCCTCCTCCTCCTCCTCCTGCTCGTCCTCCTCCTCCTCCTCCTCGTCCTCCTCCTCGCTCCTCCTCCTCGTCCTCCTCGTCGTCCTCCTCCTCCTCGTCCTCCTCGAGCCGTGGGCTCCGGCGGCGTCCAGGAGATGCTCCCCGCAGGCGCAGCACAGAGGGGGCTCGCCGGCGCACGAGACGACGGCGGGCGGCCACTGGGCGAAAAAAACCCAAGAGAACCCCGCGGTGCAAGCACTGCTCGGAGAAAGAACTCAGCAAAACATCCCATTGTCGCTCCCCTTTCCCTCCTCCCATCTCTCTCTCTCTCTCTCTCTCTCTCTCTCTCTATATATATATATATATATATATATATATTTCTCCCTCTCCTTCTCTCTCTCTCTCTCTCTCTCTCTCTCTCTCTCTCTCTCTCTCCCTCTCAGGAACAAGGGCCTTCCGATAGGAGATCGTGTCGGGGAGCGAACTGTCCGCGCCCGGCTCTTTGAACTTGGAGGCCAGCTTGTCGCGCCCTCCGAGAAAGGAGAAAGACGGGGAGGGAGGAGGAGTCCATAACGTCCGTTCTTTCCTTCGACAAGGGCGGAACGAACAGAGCGATACGAAACGCAGGAAGGACACTGCACTGGCACGGTAAGGAAAGGTGCCAGCAAGGGTATACATACGGCTGAGGAGAAAGGCGGAGGCAGAAGCAACAAGCAATCGAGGGGCCCTTCGTTAGGCTATGTCCAAATCCTGGGTGGGAGAACCACCCTCTGAGCGAACATTGTGCTCCTCACTCCACAATTCTTGGTAACGTCGCCCATGATTCCAAAGCGAGCATCTCTACCGCAGATGATGATACAGGTGCATCCCACCAGCCATCTGGGAGGAGTGGGGCTGGAGGAAGAGGAGGAGGAGGAGGAGGAGGAGGAGGAGGAGGAGGAAGCGGGGGAGGAGGAGGACGAGGAGTAGGGTTGGACTCTCGAGGAGGCTCGATGCACGACCCGTCCTCTTCCTTGTCGCTTCGCCATGCATACGTCCCCCCACACGCGGACGTTCCAAGCTGCTCGGAATCGAAACTAGAGGCCTCATAGATGGGGTCCGAGTAGATGGGGTCGGAGGATCGCGCCGCACCTGCGATACATCGGCGATGCACTGGCGATGCATCGGCGACATCGGCGATGCATCGGCGCCGTCGGCGTGGAGAAAGTCGGGCTCCACGTCGAGCCGCATCGGCGATGCATCGGCGATGCGGCGCGATCCTCCGACCCTATCCACTCGGACCCCATCTTGTGGGAGGCCCAGTAGGGCGACGAAGTCCATTCAGATCCACTGCTCCCTGGCCAGGCCCATCCTGAACCCAGCAGCGGTGCTTACGCCAAGCCCTCCCGGCCAGGCCAGGAGGGCGCACACACAGCTCCTGGGCTCGGGCTGGGCCTGGCCAGGGAGCAGTGGACATGCATGGACTTCGCCGCCCGACCTGGAGACCCGAGGAGGAGGGGGAGTGCGGCTTGGCTTCGCGCCCTCGCCCCGGCGCCGCGCAGACCCGCCGCCGGAGCCCCTGCCGAACCTGCACGCGCGGAGAGGGCCGCCCGTGCTCGCGGACCGGCGCGGTCGAGCACGGGCACGGCCGTCGAGGCGCACCGCGACCCACACGGCGCTCCCACCAGGCAGCCAGCGGACCGCTCGCCGCGGTGAGGAGACGTCAGGAGAGCTCCAAACAGCACACCACCACCAGCCCTGGCCAGGGCTGGTGGTGGTGCATTGTTGGCGCCCCTCGGAGACGTGCCTGCGCTGACTTCCACAGAAGACACAAAACTGCGAAAACATGGAGTCCCTCCAACCCTCTGGGCGTACAGAGCACTCATTTGTAATTCCGGTCATTTGTAATTCCGGTCATTTCCAATTCCGGCCACGAATTGCAAATGAGAGGTGCCGACGGGAAGGCATGTGCTCAAGCGCTACGCCCAACGTGTCTCCAAGGCGTCAGGGCGCAGCTTCTGCTTACGCTCGTAAAAGATCACAAGAATAACGGCAACAGCAACGTCGTCGCCGTTCCGTGTGACACGCAGGATTTGCGTGTCACGTCTACGCGACACGCAAATTCTGCGCGTCGCGTCGCCCGGCCGCCCAGAGCGCGTTCCGGGTGACACGCAAATCCTCGTGTCACGTTTAATTACTTACGCGACGCCGCCCCGAGCGCGTTCCGTGTGACGTGACACGCAGTCGCGTAGACGTGACACGCAAATCCTGCGTGTCCGCCCCCCTGGCGTGGCCCACGTGACCCGCAGATTCTGCGTGTCCCCACCCCGGCCCCCCGGACCCCCGGCGTGCGACGCACAGATTTTGGGCCCGCGTGACATGCAGATTCTGCGTGTCCCCACCCCGGCCCCCAGGACCCTTGGCGTGCGACACGCAGATTTTGGGCCCGCGTGACACGCAGATTCTGCGCGTCCCCATCCCGGCCCCCGGGACCCCTGGCGTGCGACACGCAGATTCTGGGTGTCCGCCCCCCTGGCGGGGCCCGCGTGACAAGCAGATTCTGCGTGTCCCCACCCCGGCCCCCCGGACCCCCGGCGTGCGACACGCAGATTATGGGCCCGCGTGACACGCAGATTCTGCGTGTCCCCACCCCGGCCCCCAGGACCCTTGGCGTGCGACACGCAGGTTCTGCGTGTCCGCCCCCCCTGGCGGGGCCCGCGTGACACGCAGATTCTGCGTGCCCCCACCCCAGCCCCAGGGCCCCCGGCGTGCGACACGCAGATTTTGGGCCCGCGTGACACGCAGATTCTGCGTGTCCCCACCCCGGCCCCCAGGACCCTTGGCGTGCGACACGCAAAAACTGCGTGTCCGCCCCCCTGGCGGGGCCAGCGTGACACGCAGATTCTGCGTGCCCCCACCCGGGCCCCGGGGCCCCCGGCGTGCGACGCGCAGATTTTGGGCCCGCGTGACACGCAAATTTTGCGTGACCCCACCCCGGCCCCCAGGACCCTTGGCGTGCGATACGCAGATTCTGCGTGTCCGCCCCACTGGCGGGGCCCGCGTGACATGCAGATTCTGCGAATCCCCACCCCGGCCCCCTTGGCGTGCGACACGCAGATTCTGGGTGTCCGCCCCCCTGGCGGGGCCCGCGTGACACGCAGATTCTGCGTGTCCCCACCCCGGCCCCCCGGACCCCCGGCGTGCGACGCACAGATTTTGGGCCCGCGTGACATGCAGATTCTGCGCGTCCCCACCACGGCCCCCAAGACCCTTGGCGTGCGACACGCAGATTCTGCGTGTCCGCCCCGCTGTGCGTCACGCAGACTTTGGGCCCGCATGACACGCAGATTCTGCGTGTCCCCACCCCGGCCCCCAGGACCCTTGGCGTGCGACACGCAGATTCTGCATTTCCGCCCCCCTGTGCGTCACGCAGACTCTGGGCCCGCGTGACACGCAGATTCTGCGTGTCCCCACCCCGGCCCCCAGGACCCTTGGCGTGCGACACGCAGATTCGGCGTGTCCGCCCCCCTTGGCGGGGCCCGCGTGACACGCAGATTCTGCGCGTCCCCACCCCGGCCCCCGGGGGCCCGCGTGACATGCAGATTCTGCGTGTCCACACCCCGGCCCCCGGACCAAGGGGAAGCGAAAGGCAGATTTTGGGCCCATGTGACACGCAGATTCTGCGTGTCCCCCAGGACCCCCGGCGTGCGACACGCAGATTCTGCGTGTCCGCCCCCCTTGGTGGGGCCCGCGTGACACGCAGATTCTGCGTGTCCCCACCCTGGCCCCCGGGCTCCCGGCGTGCATCGCGCAGATTTTGGGCCCGCGTGACACGCAGATTCTGCATGTCCCCACCCCGGCCCCCAGGACCCTTGGCGTGCGACACGCAGATTCTGCGTGTCCGCCCCACTGGCGGGGCCCGCGTGACACGCAGATTCTGCGTGTCCCCACCCCGGCCCCCGGGCCCCCGGTGTGCGACGCGTAGATTTTGGGCCCGCGTCACACGCAGATTCTGCGTGTCCCCACCTCGGCCACCAGGACGCTTGGCGTGCGACACGCAGATTCTGCGTGCCCGCCCCCCTGGCGGGGCCCGCGTGACACGCAGATTCTGCGTGTCCCCACCCCGGCCCCCCGACCCCCAGCGTGCGACACGCAGATTCTGGGCCTGCGTGACACGCAGATTCTGCGTGTCCCCACCCCGGCCCCCGGACCCCCGGCGTGCGACACGCAGATTCTGCGTGTCCGCCCCCCTGGCGGGGCCCGCGTGACACGCAGATTCTGCGTGCCCCCACCCCGGCCCCGGGGCCCCCGGCGTGCGACACGCAGATTTTGGGCCCGCGTGACACGCAGATTCTGCGTGTCCCCACCCCGGCACCCGGACCCCCGGCGTGCGACACGCAGATTTTGCGTGTCCGCCCCTCTGATTCTGCGTGTCCCGCCCAGGCGCGCTCCGTGTGACACGCAGATCTTGCGTGTCACGTGTACGCGACACGCAGGATTTGCGCGTCACGTCTACGCGTGCCCGATCGAGGGTGGCGCGCACCAGATCCAGACTCGGGCGCGCGCTCGAATGCGTTTGCCCTGGGGCCTCCGGGGCCTAACAAGCGCGTTCATTTCTAATTCCGGTCATTTGCAATTCCGGCCACGAATTAGAAATGAAGCGCGCCGAAGGGGCGGCGGAGGCCACGTGTAGCACACGAATTAGAAATGAGCACTCAGTAGGTGGTCTAGAGCGGGTTCTTTTCCAACCCCCTTCTTCCCCCGGCAGCCAACCAGGAACCATGCTCAACCCACCCCACCACCCTTTCTCAAAAAACCATACAAACCGCACACTGCCTCCAAATTCGGAGCCTGCGCAACCAACCCGATGCAGCCCCCCCCTACCATCCCTGTCAAAAAAAACCATACAAGGTACACTGTGGGGCAAAGTCTGGAGTGATGTTCGTGAGGCCCACGAGCACTTTGTATTGCTTTTTGATTGGGACGGCGGGGGGGTCAGCATATTGCCTGTTGTGCGCAGGGCTACCATCCCTGCCAAAACACAATACAGAATGCACCTCGCGCTAAATCTGGATCATGCGCGACAGCCCCGCGATCATTGTCAAGTGGTTTTTGACAAGGACGGCGGGGGTGGTGGCGCGTGGCCTGCTGTGCGCAGGCCCACCAGACACAATGATGGGCATTGGTTTTCGACAAGGATGGCGGGGCCGACATGTTTCCCGATGTGTGCTGTCACGTGCGCAGGCGTACCTGACACACTCTGCACGTGCCCCGAACGTGGCGCACCTGGCGCGGCTGGAGGATGCGGCACACCTGGCGCAAGGGGAAGCACGTGGCGCATCTGGCGCACAGGGCTGCCTGGCACGTTCGGGCCCCAGGGGTGCCTGGCACGCGTGGCTTCCCTGGCACGTGTGGCGCACCTCGCCCTAGCGTCGCGCACCTGGGGTCGGCTTTGGTTCCCAGTAGCTGCCCATCCAAAGACGACCGCTGAACAGGCTGAGGCTCGGGTGTTACTTATGTCTGTTGGGAGGGCGGGTGGGAGTGAACTAGACGGCTTGCGGGCGGGTGCGTAGCTTGACCCCATCCCCCTACCCCTTCTCCTGGACCTGGAGAGGGGGGGTTCTCAAAGCGTTGGAGCGTCCAAAATGGCCCAAGATGGCTCCAAGAGGGCCTCAGAGAGCCCAAGACGACCTCCAAGATAGTCCAAGATGGCTCCAGATGGCTCCCAAGATGCTCCAAGAGACCCCAAGACCGCTCCAAGACGGCTCCAAGAGGCCATGGAACCTCCCCAGGAGGCCGCCAAGAGGCCAAGATGCTATAAAAAACAAAGGAAATCAATGAATAGTGCCTTCTCGCCGGCTTTGTTTTCGATGGCCTGCCGAGGCCTCAAGATGGCTCCAAAAAAACCAAAGACGGCCCCAACAGTGCCCAAGAGAGCCGTAAGACGGCCCCAGGAGCGCCCAAGAGCGCCCCAAGAGCGCTCCAGGAGGGGCCCAAAAGGCGATGTTGGGGGCGTCCGATGGGGGGAGGCTAATTCAGGACCCCCCTTCTTTGTTCGAGCTCTGCCAAGATGGCTCCATCAAAGGCTTCTGAGCCCCCAAGACAGCTCCACGAGGCTACCGAGAGGCCCCCAAGAAGCCCATAAGCGGCCCCCATGATGCCCCAAGAGAGCCCAATGACGGCCCCAAGAGCGCCCAAGAGTGCCCCAAGAGCGTTCCAAGAGGGACCCTTCCTCTGTGTGCTCCCCACTTTCCTGATCGAGGCAGCTCCTCTGGGCATCGTTTCTGGATCGGCTGGTGGGGGTACTTTTTAGTCAGCGGTCGCGGGCGAACGCAACGGCGGCGAGTCAGGTCAAAGCGGGCTACGCCGAGACGAATTAAGCGAAGGCAGCGGGGGCAAGCCACGTCTAACGCAGCAAGCCGAGGCCTCACGCGGCGGCCCAGCGGCGGGCGGGTGGCGGGGGTGACTGAGACTGAGTCGAACTGCCAGCGTGCAAGTATGCAGGGCGTCGGAAGCACCAGGAAGTCGGGATAAACGACGACCAGGAACGGAAGCCGTAGAATTAAGGCATGAGTCCGAACCCCGGGCAACTAGAGGCGGGGGTTTGCCCATAACCACCGCCTGGGGGATCGATCTTCGAGGACCTCGGCAGGCGGTGGACACGGACATGTTTGGATAGATTTACCCCACGCAAGACCAGGGTTTGCCATCATCCTCTTCCTCGTGGCCGTTAGCCACTTCGTCCAGCCACATGTCGCGCACCGGCGCGCGAATAGTAGCGTGGCATCCCCGAGGCATCTGCTCACAAGTGCTCCCTCTGCTTCGTGCACTTCCGCCAGGTCACTAGGATAGGATGCCGTAACCGTCTGGTGGCAGACCTTCGTACAACGTTTTTGGGTCTACTGCGAGTTGGGTGCGAAAGCAAAGGAAGAGCAAGAAGGGAAGTGGAAGCGGCCGCGGATCGGCCAGAGAGCTCTCAGACCATCTGCATCTTCAAGCGGCGCCAGAAGTCAGGTTCTTCGTGCTACCTGCTGATCCAGACGATCTCATCAGAGCACCTGCCACTGGACGGCCTCAGGACATTGGGAGGGCCCCCTGCTCTCGAGGCATCCGGAGGAAGCGCACAAGTCCCCCAAACCGTCCCCTCTCCCTTGCGTGGAGCAGCGTAGCATCATGTTTTATGGACAGCGTGCTCACCAAACCCGACATGTTATCTTCTGCTGGGAGCTAAAGCAATTCGTTGCCAGGCTCTCCGGTTGCATCCCAGAACTCGCGCGTACACCGTGCGTGGTGCATTATGCGCGGGAGGGGGTGACGGAGAGAGGGTGGTGCGGGGTGAAGGGCGTGAGACGAGGACGACACGCGACGCCAACTGCGGCAGACGCGCGACACATGTTGGACAAGACCTTGCTGGATGGATGTCTTCGAAAAGTTCGTGTGCAGGCAGTGGGATCTGCCCCACAATCCACCAAGAGACGCCAGCGCAGAACGGCAGTCCTGGAGCAGGCAACTCGCAACCCAAGCGCCGACGCGGGGTTGCCCATCCTGTGGAGAATCCGCAACAAGCGGTGAAGAGGCGCCGGATGAGAAGTTCGGTGACGAGAAGCCAACTCCCACAAACCATCGATTCTCCTGAATCGATGGGAGGCGGGGGCAGGGCTCGGACTTAGCCAAGTGATCGACGACTTCCAAGCCCTACAACAGCCGCCCATCGAGTGGCCTGAATCATTGATAGGGGAGGGTAGGGTTCGAACTTCGCCGCCGAAGAGTACCAAACAATTGCGCGCCTATTCGCAATCGTCGCCAATTGCACACCTTGAGCCCGAGTGCTCAACCGCTTCGTTGCCCTGATGGGCAGCACGTGGAGCCGCGAATCGCGCGCGTTGCTGTCGCCCTCTTTGAGGCTTTGGACAGCGGATGGATGCCCGTTTGGGATGTTCGCAACGAAGCACGATGGAGACTTCGGGCTGAGAGCGAACTCGTGAATCACACAATGGCAGCACCATGATGTTCTGCGGCTGGCAGATGGGGAAGTATGATCATTGCGCCGGCGAACGAGTATCTGTGACCCCCTGTTTTTGATAGCAGGAACCTAGTTTGTGCTTTACTGGCAGGCACCTTCAGATGATTTGCGAAGGTATGCACTGTGGCCATGAACCGACCCTAGAATATACCGTGTCCCACTCCTAGCGATCATGATGTTGATCTGCGCAACACGGCGGGACGAGTGCTAACTCCCGCTCGGCTGCCGCATGGCATCTCGAAGGCATAACACTTCACATGGCTCGTGTCCCAGGTACCCAGTCTGGCGCGCTGATACCGGCACCCACACCGTCACTCGAAGCTGCTGCCAGCGCCATGGACGAAGCGCCATGGCACCGATCGTTTCGCACGGCACGCGGCCGCCAGGACTCCGACTACACGGGCTGATGAGGGAACAGAGCAGGAGTGAGGAGGGGCAGCAGGGACGAGGGTTCTCGTCCACCACGACGCTTGCAAGGCCACGGTCATGCAGACCACCTTGTCCACGGGCACGGAGACGAAGGCACCCGAGGAACCCGCAGATCGACGGCACCAGGGCCTCTAGCGCACCGAGTCCACGACGACATTCGCCACCAATGCCCCACGTAGTCCACGGCAATAGCGAGGAGGGATGCGAAGCAGGAGGCAGGAGGACAGGAAGAAGAAAGAGGGTCGCGGGATAGCGCGGTAGGTAGGGCGCGGGGCGACACCGAGAACTCGCACGGAGATGTGGCCGCAGATCTGCCCGTCGGAGTCGATCAGCTCCCCCGTGGCCTCCTGGGCGACAGGAGAAGGGGAGTGCGGGGAAGGTCCTTCCCCTCGGTGCACGAAACCGTCCTACGCAGAGTCCAAGCCAAACCATGTTCAATAACAGTGCCAGATTCCTTTGCGCACACACGCTGAACTCATAGTACCGCACGAGAGCATGCGGGCCACACGCGCACGCATGCCGAAACGTTTCTATAGCCATCAAGCGCCCGCACTCTGTCAAATGATACGACACTGAGGGGGAGGAAGGGCGGGCGGAGGGAAAAAGAGGGAACAGGAACGGATGATCGCTTGGATGAGCGTCAGAGGCAGGGGTGGCGGCAAGCCTAGGAGGGGGGCACCCAGCCAGAGACCTCTCGCCATGCGCGCACGAAGGTGGGAAGGACGGCTGGCGTGCTGCGGCAGCCGAGTCAGAGCCGGCTGTGGTGGCCTGAGCTTGAGGCCCCGTTGGGATCCCAGGTTGGCAGCACGAGAATCGAGAGAGGGGGGTGAGGGATACGACGCTGCTGCCCGAGGCCGCGCCCCGAAAGCGCAGGGCAGGCACAGAATGGCCAGGGGCGGGGCTCCCCGCCCACCCCTCGGTGCCCGAAGGAGCGGCCTGCCCCACCGAAGACCACGGGGCGGGGCACCCGACAGCAGCAGGGGAGACGAAGAGGCGGCGGCGCGAGGGCCCCGAGGAAGCGAGGAACGGAGGGGCGCGCGCAGCCCGCGCGCACACGGGGGACCGCGACGCCCGGCACGGGCACCACTCGCGCACGCGTCGGTCAGCAGCGACAGGGGAAGTGGAGACAACACAGGAAGAGACAGGGAGAGAAAGAGAGAGAGAGAGAGAGAGAGAAAAAACAAAAAATAGAAAGAGAGAGAGAGAGAAACAAAAAAAAGAGAGAGAGAGAGAGGGATGGAAAGAGAGAGGGAAGGAGATAAGCATACATTTATATATACAGGAAATACAAAACCAAAACAAGTGCTTGCGCTTAGGACTTCTTACTTCCCCTTTTAAGGAGCTAGGCCTGGGTGGCGGTCTGGCGGCTATGTTGCCGCCTGCGCCGCCCCGTCGCAGCCTCGGCGTCGCATTGGATGGCAGAGCTCGGCCACGAAGGCGTTTGAGGGAGGAACTTTGTCCCAGCCGCGCGGCCGACGACGGAACGTAATTTACCCAACGTTGGCCGGTCGGCGGAACTCGGGGCATCCCCGGAACCGCCCCGAAGGCCCGCCTAGAGACTTGCCGCGAGGGAACAGGAGGACACCGACGGGGCAGGCTGGAGGCGCACACTCCCAGGGCAGAGGTCCGCGGGAGGTCCCTGCAAACGGTCTGCGCTTTTCCCGACAATCGAGGTACGCAGCGAGAGATGCCATAAGCCAGCGCTCTTCCGATGCGCAGCAACTTGTTGCAACGCAAAGCCTGTTCAACAACCTTAGCTCAGCCGACAACCAGGAAGAATGGATTCGTCGTGAGTGAGGGAATGCACAACAGCGAGAGCTAGAAGTCAGCGCGCATGTCACCTGATAAGAGATCCCTGGCGACGCGCGACGGCAACTCTTGAGCATGAGAACTACTTCGAAAGACGCACCGCGCATAGTACCCGACGGCGGCGCTGCACCTCCCCTATGTGTCCTTGCTCCACCAAGTAGCTCGAACTCAATTTGCTAACAACACGTTAAACTTCAGACCAGTCGGACCGCTGGTCAACGCTCAGCTTACAGACACGGAACCATTGGCCATCGTCGCAGCAGCATTGCCCAAACATGTGCTCGACCAAAAACTTCACTCCGTGGGTTGCGTAACCGAAGGTGTGGTTGTCCACAGCGGCAAAGACGTGCGTGGCCACGGCTGCGAGGACGAAGGTGCCCACGGCCGTAGGCGAAGACATGATTGCCCTCAGTGATCGCATCATCATCATCATCATCACCACCACCACCACCACCACCACCACCACCATCATCATCATCATCATCATCATCATCAGCAGCAGCAGCAGCAGCAGCAGCAGCAGCAGCATCATCATCATCATCATCATCATCATCATCATCATCATCATCATCATCATCATCATCATCATCATCATCATCATGCGCACGGTCGGGCTGGGAATTGCGACCCAGCTCGGAAAGGGGGCGGCCAGTGAATCCCTGAGACGACAAGGTTTCCGCTGGCCTTCCGCCAGCTTCCGCCAGCGGCGGCAGCCTCGTTATACTTCGGCCGCCTTCCGCCGAGAAAGAGATATCGACTTCTTCGATCCTCAAATGCGAGGCCCTTTCTGAAATGCCCCATATGAAATCAGAGGACGAGACAAGGAGTGGAAGGCCCAAACGTAACCCCTGGACGCCGTGCCCGCAGTGAGGCGTCGCAGCAGCCACAGCTCCAGCCACGGCATGCGCCGAAACCCATTTTGGGGCGTCCTGGGGTGGGCCCCGAGGCCCCCCTGGACAAGGATAAGACTCGGCCAGGAGAAGCTCGGCCAGGTTGAACCAGGCCAGCTGCGTTCGGCCAGGCTGAACTCGGCCCGTGCCGAAATCGGCCTGGCCGAGCTCAGCCTGGCCGTGACCAGCTGGCTGACTTCAGCCTGGCCGAATGCAGCCGGCCGAATTCAGCCTGTGGCCGAGCTCTTCCTGGCAGAGTTTGGGGTGCTGCCCCCCCCTCGTGGGCACGCCTGTGATGAGGGCACGCTCGGCCTCTCCAGGAGAGGATCGGCGGCGAGCGCAGCAGGGAGGTGAGAAGGGGCGGGCCTTCTCAGAAGGCTCTGAAGGGCTCTGGCCTGCTGAAAAAAAATCGGAGCCTCCTCCGAAGACGCAGACATCTCCTCAGAAGGCCAGAGGGTTTCTGAGAAACCCCGCTGCATGCCCCTTCTCATTTCCACCCTGATCGCGCCGCCGACAGGAGGAGGAGGAGGAGGACGACGACGACGAGGAGGACGAGGAGAACGAGGTGGAGAAGGAGGAGGGCACCACCATACCGCCACGTCCACGCGACGGGGTTCCTGTGAGCGTCAGCCCGCCGCACGATCTCGCGAGCGGGCGCGGCGGTGACTGGCATGGCTCTTAAAGTCAAAACTACGATCTCGAGGAGACTGGCCCAAGAAAGCCCCTCGTCCTCGTCCTCGAACTCCTCGTCCTCGTCCTCGTCCTCGTCCTCGTCCTCCTCCTCCTCCTCCTGCAAAACCCCGAGGAGGGTTCTGCACGGGAGCCCAGTAACAGTGATGATGATCGGTCACCTTTTATACTCCCGCACGGCGAAGCGAGTCTCGGTGGCTTCAGCCGTTAAACACTTGAGCCAAAGGTAACAGGGGTACTATTCCTCCCCAGTCACCTGAACGCTTGCATGTTAACACCCCCCTCGGACGCTAGTCCGTACGGGCTGACGGGGAGGTGTCTTCAAACATAAAAACAGGTTAAACTGCGCAACACGCTGCACGCAAATCATCATATCGTTGAATTCGAAAGGTCTCGTGACAGCGCTTACGAGCACCACGTTTCTCACACATGTAACATGAGCTCGAGTGAACGCTCTTACAGTCACAAGTTCAAACGGAGCATCTAAAGTTTACACGGCAGGCTAGCATTTGGATGATTTTGATTGCTTTCGCTTTTTATTCGCCAATACCTGCGGTAACTACAAAAGATGCGCATGCAAACAAGCTCAGCTCAACAAGCTACCGCCACTCGATTGTTAAGCCAAGTTAAGAGGGGAGATGAGGAAGAGCGTAAACTGCAGCATGCTGGTCACCTGCCGTCTTTCACGAGCGGCGCGGGCGCCTCGCCGACGGGGCCCGTGCGCCCCTCGACCTCGGCAACCCGCGATGTCCCACACTGGCTGCTGCGTAGGACGACACCCTGTTAAGGGCCTGCATCGGGCTGTAATAGTCGGTGTCCAGGTACGCGTTAATGCGCTCCTCGTCGTCGAGCCAGCACCCCTCATCGAAGCTCTTGATGGAACCGTCAACGATGTTGTGGTAGGTGCCGATGGCCCTCCAGTAACTGGCGCGGGGAGCCTTCAACAGAGGCCCACCGCCTGGATTGTTACGGAGGTGCTCCTCGACCGCAGCGCCGGTAAACGGGTTCACAGTCCAGGTCGGATCGGTAAGCCAGTTGGGGAAGTCGTCGCACGGTAACCAGCCAAACCAGCAAAGCTTCTCACGATGATCGCTTTTACGCTCGGTGATACGATCAGCAGGCCAATTGTCACGGTAAAGTGCCCTCATGGATCCCTGATCGTTAAGAGCGACATCTAAGATGGTCTGGTGCCAGTAGACTGGAGGCCTGTTGATGCTGCCCTTTAACTCCTCGGTGCTCCTGACCTCGAGGTCCTCGATGAAGTAGTTACGGTAATGCACCTGGAGCCCGCTCATGTAACGGCAGTAGAGCTTGGCGAGATCAGGCGTCGCAAACCGAATTACGGTAACTCCAGTCGAGATGTAACCGTGCGGCCCACGGGTGTCTTCCACCAGGTGCTTAACGGAGATCACGGCGTGGTTGCCGTGGGGCAGCATTCCTGCCCACGTTAAGAGAAGACCGTTAAGCTGCTTCTCGTTCATCTCCGGCACCTCGTTGACGTACACCTGCGTGTCCGGGCAACTGTGAAGCTCAAGCCACGATGGGTGAAGATCGTCAACGTGGAGTGGTGGCACGTACTCGTCGTCAAATAGGGACTGTACGTGCCCAACTGCGTCAACCCATTCATCATGCTTGGTCAACTCTTTCTCCGTCAACTGAGATCTCCAGCTGCTCGGGCCCTTCAACACGGCATAGCCGATGAAACCGTAAGCATGTTGGCCATAGATGTCAACGAACACGTCATCGTAATCGTTAAGCTCCCGCCCTGCGTTGCCCTGAATAGACCGACCGCCAGGGGTCGTTAACCCCGCCTTCGCCACGTGCCCGACGAAGTTGCCCTCAAACCTGCGCCAGTTGTCACGCGTCTTCATCGTTAATGCGACCACTTCCCTGGGGTCAGGTTCCGCCTTGTAGTTAACGTCGTAGTCGTCGCTCCTGTCGTTCAGCATGGGCATGTGACCGTTGACGTGGTACAGCGGGCGGTACACGGCCTTGGCGACGTTCCGGGAGTATCCCGCAAGCTGATCATTCGTGCGGTTAACGACTTGAGGCTGCGGTGGCGGGATGTGCTGGACCGGTAACCTCTTGGGCTCCGGAGGCGGGGGCTTCATGCCGCTAACGCTGCTTGATGCTCTGGACTCGCCAAGCCCCGGAGGGGGCGGCTTGGCCGGCCTCACGTTCACGGCAGGGGCAGGACCCTTTGGCACTTCGTCACGTTGACAGCCCATCGCACGATCCTCGTCCATCTTCATACCTATCTGCATCAATTCTTCCAACTCCCGTTTACGCTCATGCATGGCCTTCGGCGCTTTCTTGTAAACAGGCTGTGGCTCTTCACCGCTCTGCCGGCTCATCGTTGACGGCGGGATCTTGTTCGGCGACATGGACCGTCGGATCCCCCCGGCTTTAGTGGTTGTGCCGGCCAGGTCCTGAGACGGGGGAGCTTTCCCTGATGGAGCCACGTTAACCTGCTTCACTGGGGGCGCGCCTGTGGCCATGGACCCGGCTGCCGCGGTGACGGCAACGGGTGGCGCCTTGGCGAGTGCTGCCGTTGGGGGCATCTCAGGTAACGGCGGAGGCACCTGCGGGATGATGGTAACCGAGGAGCTGATCGGGTCATTCAAGAACCTCTGTAAACCCTCAAGCCTCTCGGTAACTCCCACTAACATCCGTAGTGCCGCATCCCGTTTGCCCTCGAAGTCCTGCAGAGGCGTGATGTTCTCGGTAAGACGCCTGGCGGTGTTCAAGAGGTAACCAATATTTTCGTTAATGCGCCTGTACTTGGTCGCATTCTCCGCCGCGTTAACCTCCGAGTCGCGATTCTTGATGTTCAGCTCTGTAATCGTCGCCACAAGGGCGTTAACCTCGTCCTGCGCCCTCTTGAGGTTTTCGTTGACGTCGTCACTGGCGTGAAGCAACGCAGCGTTCTGCCGCGTTAAGTCCTCGATCCTCCGCGCCATGTCATCGGCAGCCCTCTGCACTTCGTCAACATGCTTGTCGTGGGCCCCGTGAAAGTTAATGGCCACGTTGGTGAGGGTCACGGTAAACGCATGGGCCACGTTGACGATATCGTCAACACGGCGACTGAGGTTCTCACGCGTAACCGGCCCTTCCCCAGGCGGGCTCTGGTCGACCACGGCGCCGCTGATCGTGACGTTGACCTGGTGGCCCGCCATGCTTTCGTTCACGCTCAAGAGTAAGAGGTAATGGATGGAGGAGGCCTTAATCGAGACTGCTTGCTTGACAGAAATGAGCTGCGAATGTCAACATTCGGTAGCCGGCGCAAGGCTATGCCGACCTGTTAATGCACATTGGTTCGTGCTTCGTAGGTGTGTGCTCATGCTCTCACGACTGACATACTTGGTTAATGCATCTGCTGTGTTCTCGTGTGTGCCTACTTTCACAATTCGAAGTACTCCCTCCTTTACCTTCTGCTGCAACCACAGTTGACATACTTCAATGTCTCACTTTCCCTAAACCTCGTCTGCTCGCAATGGCAATTGCAGCCGTGGCATCACTCTTCAGGGTGATCTCAACTTCCAAGTTAAAAACTCTCAACACGGCCTGAAGTCCTAGACCAACTGATCCTCCTTTCACGAGCCCATAATATTCTGCTTCCCCTGACGATAACGCAATCACACTTTGAGTTGTGCTCCAAGATTTTATAAGGTGTTTACCCCACATCACTACTCCTCCACTCGTAGACTTCCTAGTTCGCTTACATCCTGCGTAATCCGTGTCAGTCCAAATCGTCAACTCTCGGGGCTGTTCTTGATACTGATACACATAACTGCTTCTGCTGTGGTACTTTAAATACTTTCCTAGCTTGACTAGGCCTTTCCAAGAACCCATCGTTGGCTTTGACATGGTTCTAGCAAGTTCCTTCACTGAATACTGTATGTCCGATCTGTCTTGAGCTAAATAATTTGCTCTGGCCGTCAATGCCTGATATCTCTTAGTCATGTTGGGCGAAAGTTATACCTCATCTCCCTCTTCAACTGGAATGCGCTCACCTGGTACCTCAGTCCTCACTTTTACTCCTTCAAGCTCAAGCTCTTGCACAATTATCTCCGCATGCCTTTGATCTGCCTCATAGCTCAACCCTTCCTCAGTCCATTCCACGATCCTGTTAAGAATCCTGATTGCTTTCATGTCCTCCTTTCCTGGTCCAAGTCGTGCTCTCACTTTTACCTCAAACTCCTCCTTTATTTTATTTTCAAACCAATTGAGATCATGGTCACCCCCTAGTAGCGTAAAGTCATCCCCATGAACCGTTAACCATAAGGCCCGGATGTCGTGTTTAAACACGCATGGCGACGCAACTCCACTCTTGAACCCAACTTCAATGGCAAAGTCCATGTAACAGTCTTCCCAGTTGCTTGCTGCATCTCTTGTTCCGTACATTGACTTCAGTAGCTTTCCGCACATGCCTGGTTCGTAATCCTCGTCCGGTAGTCTGATAAATATGTATTTCTTTGCAGGGGCAAAAAAGTAAGCTCGTTTAGTGTCAATGAATGCCAGCTTTAATCCTTTCTCGCGCTCGCCTTTCTTGAATCCCACTCCTTCGGTAACTGCCATTGAGAAGAGCAGTTTCTGTGCTTCCAGTGGAGGTGCGGCCGCAAATATATTCTTTTCCTTGGAATTGCATTTAACTTGCTGGGCCACTAGCCTTGACCTGTGGTCGGGGCTTAACTCATCTCCTTTGTTAATGTCTATCCATCTGGTTCCGATGGGCGCCTCCCCCGTGACTTGCCAACACACTTCTTCTTTCACTTTCTCGTAAACCTTATGCTTTCTAAATTGTTTCATTTCTTCCTGGCGCGCTTTCACTGTTAGTTTAGGATCGAGTTCGTTTCCAGTAACGTCGTCCCAGGCTTGGGTTATCTCTCCATTTTCCTTGTGAACAACGTTGATCAGATTCATGGGGAGAGGTTTAACTGTGCCAACCTTTTCACTCGCTGCACAGGTGCTGGGCGTCTTGAGCCAGCCCTCATGTTCACATGCACTGCACTTCCATTTGTGTGGGGCAATCTCGCCAACAGCCTCATACGTAAAGGTGGTAGAAGTGTTAACCGGTCCCTTCTTGAACGTTCTCCTTCTTTCTCTACCCATGATTTCGTTCACGGGCCTGTCCTCGATAACCTTCCCTGTGTCCAAGTCAACGGTAAGTCTCCTAGTGCATGACCTCCATTGTGGTCCACTTGGTCCTGGCAGCATCAATCTTTGGGTTCCATAATCTTTTCTCGTCCACGTAAACTGGTGTTTGTACTTTCTATCTTGGTCCGCATGTTCACATGCCCAGTTGGCTTCGCTTATCTGCATTTCACTTTGCTCCTCTTCATCAACTTCCATGTTTGTTGTTTCCTCTTCTTTAAACGTACCCCCTTGACGTCCGTCAACCTTCATTTGTTGCACAAGCCCCCTCAATATCGCTCGGCACAATTTGTCCGGGTAAACTTCTGATCGGTGGGTGCTTCCGCCACCAGTTAGCTCCATGTGTCGGCGTTGCCCTTTGCATCTCCAACTTAACTCACGACCTATGGCCGGGCTGTTTGTCATGAACTTGGTCGGTTTCTTAATGAACATCTCTTCACCTTTGACCATCTGCTTCAAATCGTAACAGCACAAGTCTCCATTGTAAACTTTAACATCTTTGTTTCTGAGCAACCGCTGCACTGCTGAAGTGCTCCAACTGGTCGCCCCCGCGGGGTGTTCAAATAGAAAGTATAAACCATTTCGCCGTTGAATTTCGCAAAGCTCCATCGCAAACGTCAAATGCTTGATCCCGGAATCCAACATTTGTTTTACTCGGTCAGCGCCTAATCTTTTAAAGTTGAACGTCTGGAGCCTGCTAAAAGCTGCGCACATGGGGCTCACCACCAGTAGCAGGGCTGATTTGGATTTGACTATCTTTTTTGCTTTCGCTCGCATGGCTGGTACATTAAAGTCCCATGGGCTACCATGTTGATCGCGCGTTGTGAAGTCCATGGCTAACCCTGGTATCAGTCCCATTTTCTCTGCCATGCCTGTAACTCTCACTGGCGAATATGCCTCAGTCACGTGCGCCTGAGTTTCATGTTGACTTGCGCCATAAAGCTTGGTGGCCCTCCTTACCTCGTTTAATTGATGCACGACGTTCAACTCCCCGCTCATCAACCACTCAACCAGCTCAGAGTCAAATCCCATCATGTTGAGTCCCAATCTGATATCGTTTACTTCTGACATTTCTTCATCTTGTTCCGGGTTAAGTTGGCGATGTTGAGTTGCCTGTTAATCTTCTTCATCATGGTCACCATCTGCTTTTCGTTTAATTGGTTCACTCGGGGGGTCTTTCATCTCTTCATCTTCTATTTCGAACTCGGTCCACCCGGTCCAGTAACCGTTAAAGGGGTTTCCCATTGCCCATGTTTGGTCATCTCCCTCTTTGCCGTACCAAGCGTCTTCATGTTCACGTATTTCACCGCTGTCATTTAGGATGGCATGGGTAAATCTCCTGGGTTTAAGTTTATCCCAATCGACAGGACATCCACCATTGGTGGGAAAGGCTAACTCTTTTCTTGGTCGCCGGTGTTGACATATAACTTTGTTCCCTTTCACCACCCACTCATCTTTTGCATCCTCAACCTTGGCGCTCGGCGGAGGTGGCACGTTGGGTCTCAGTCTTTTCGCTTGACTCTCTGATTCCTGATTTTGACTTTCCGACGCACGGCCTTTACTTTCGAGTCTCAGTTGGGCCGATGCTAGCCTTGCCTGTATGTTTGGGCTCTCTTGTTTCTTTAACCACTCGATAACGCGAGCCCTGCAATCAGCATTATGTGGTTTGTGCTCTTTGTCTCCTCTAACTAGGCATTTACACCCGTAACATCCCGGTGTCGGTCCCATTTTTAGATATTCGTGCTTCTGTACTGCTATCCCTCGCGCAATCAGCGGCTTCGTCTCAGGCGCCGTTAACTCTTGCTCTGGTAAGTCCATGGGCACCATAATTCTAGACTGTAACTCCATTCCCGCTGTACTGGGGTCAGGCTGCCAAGGTAACCCCTTCATCTCGGTAATCTCGTTGCTGTTCCATCTTTCCGCTTCACTTCCTTTCCGTTTGAACTCGCGCGCCTTGATTGCTCCATTTGGTGTCCCAATAATTAGCTCCTGACTCTTCTCGCTTATTCCCAAAAACACTCCACTTTCCCATCTCATCTCAAGCTTTTCGCGGCCCTTGTGCACAGGCGTCTTTAAGTACATGACACATTCGCCGAACTCAGGAATTTGCTTGTTAAACTTTCCCCCCCTGCATCTCTCATGGGCTGTCTTTCCATCCGTGTCTATCGTGAACTTGTTAATCAGAGAAGACGCATAGCTCACCAGCCATGGTATAATCGTGTGACTCTCACTAAACTCGGTCTTGTAATTGGCATCCAAGGCGCTCTTTAATGTCCTAACTTGCCCTTGCACCGTCCTAACTGCTCTCTCGATTTCACCGTTGGCCTTTGAGTCGCCTACAGGACTGACTTCAACACCCATGTCGAGGTCACATGACGCTTTAATCCTGTTGGCCAGCGCCGTGACTGCCGCTTCTCCATCGCTTTTGAGTATAACCTTCTTATATCCGGTAAAGCTGATCATGTCACATCCCACCTTCACTGAGTATGAGTCCACTCCTTTCTTCAACAACACTCGGCTCCACGTTAATTTGGTCCCCCTGCAATGCATGGCCAGAGTTGGGTTGCCATTGCTGGCACTTTCGCCTTCTTCCTTTTTCCCTTTAAGCCACATGTAGTCCATTGAAATTACTGGTACGCTTCCGTTCCTTTCCCTTTTACGTCTCCGGCGATTGCGCCTGCGTGCTTTGCCTCTAACACAATGTGGGCACCAGCTTCGGCAGGGTAAATGCGTTGCGTTGTGCGCCTCAACTTCCTCCCTCGAGGGCCTCATGTCACAGTAAACTTTCTTCGGTAACTCCGCTTCGTCGCTCACAAATACATCTTCCACATCACTCAACTTACTCTCCCTGCCCCCACTTTCACTCCCTTCGCCTTCTTCGGCGTTAAAGACGTTTAAGTTTTCGCTTGGTCTTACGGGTAATGAGGGGCTCAGTAGAACAGGTCCGCCTCCAGGGTTCCCGGCCGTGGAAAACCCTCAGCTGCGTTCACTTCACTCTTGGGATTAACGGCCTCCACTGGTCCCTTCGGCACCATGATGTTGAACTGAAACGTGCCGTTCTTCTCGTGGATGGTTGCGCATTTACCTGTGGCCTTATTCATGGTGCGACTCAGGGACCTCCCGTTAAGATCCTTGTCAAATACAACTCTGTTTCCAGCGTTTACCATTTCTCTGACGGATCCCAGAACTTTGTTGACTTCCGCTACCTGAATCGGCATGCTGACTGCGTTTCCATGTTCATTCTTGCCGGCGACCACTCGCTGCCCGCAATTCTTAATCGTCGTTCCATTTGCTGCGCTGTAATGTCTTCCCTGCTTTGACGCATCCGTTTGTTTAATGGGGAAATAGGTGCCTACTTTAGGGGGTCCCACCGCGTTGTACGCCCCAGAGTCCACGGTAACCACACTTGTCTCATGCGTTGTACTCTGAGGTGGCACCGCGTTGATTTCTGGATCACAGTCTCGCATCTCGATTAGCCCAATCTCTCTGCATTTCTCCAGCCAACTTTTTTCCCGTTTTACACTTTTACTTATCCTCTGGCCCCATTGATTCGCATGGTTGCAGTTCCCGTTGTATTGATGCTCATGGTAAGCTCTTCTCAGGTCCATTGCGACTTTACGCGCCATTTTCTTTCTGGTATATGAGGGCAGTGCCCATTGCCCGTTAGCCTCCTCAGTTGTGAGTTGGTCCGGTGGCACGTTCACTACATCCCTCATTTCAACGCTGAGAACATGTTGCGGTTGGCCAAATGAGGTGGTTTGTTCACTTTCCGCGTTCACCGTCGGTCTCTCTTGCTCAACTTCGTTGGCGGTCTTCTTGGGGCCCGGGCAATCAACGGCGATATGCCCTTTGGCACCACACTCGTCGCACTCACGCTCGCTGCGGGGGGTAAATTTTCCTTGGCCTCCGTAACTTCCACCCCGCGAGCCACTCCCTTTACCACCTTGTTTGCCCCCAATCTTACCTTTCATGTAAGACCCGTTGGTGGCCCGGTAACCCTTGCCTTTTCCGCCTTTGCCACCTTTGCCTGATTTGGTGAACTGTTTAGGTTTTGTGCAGTTCCTGGCTAAATGACCCATGCCTCCGCAATTGTAACATTTGGGGCCTGTGCCTTTACCTTTGCCTTTGTTTACGGCGTCGACTTCTTCATGATCTCCACTGTTACTCCCATTAGCCCAGGACCCGTAGCTCCAAGACCCATCTTCTGGCCACCAATTTCCGTCCTCGTCAATCCTGTCTGGTCCCAGACATTTTCGGACCCTTGACTCGTCTCGTTGATATTTCCCATGCCCATCGCATCTGTATTCTTGGTGTCTGAGTCGAGTTTCCTTTTACGCGCCCAATCTTCACACTTGGAGTATAGCATCTGGAATGAGTCAATGTTAAGCGCGTCGGGCGTTCGCCAGCACGCCCGCTGCCACTCGTCAAACCAATCGTTCGCATGCACCATTATTGCCCTGAGTGCGGTGACCTTAGAAAGGGGAGGGGCAGTGAGTAATCTTGACCATACTTTTCAAAATTCTCTGCCAATGCACTCCACTCCTCAAGTCGGGTAACAGTATCAGTAATTTTCTTGGGCGGCTCAGGGTTCATGGCGTGTGTCATCTTTGAGGACAGGGTCGCTCCGGTAACAGCCGAGTACCACTCGTAAACCTTTTGCCAAGCCATAATTCCATCACCATCCATAAGTCCCTTCAATTTTCCTCTTGCTTCTGCACCTTCGAGCTTTTCGTTAAGGATGTACCATAAGTCTTCCTCCATTTGAGTTTTGTCTCCCTCGGTAAACTCGTACTCTCCTTTGTTGTCATCCTCTGCTTGTTTAGCTGGATTCGCCTTCAAGTATTCGCTTGCTGTTAATCGACCGTTCATTATGCGCATGATGTCATCATCATCCTCCTCTGGTACAACTCCGTCGAGTGTCTCCAACTTCTTGTTCAGCATTTTCAGTGCCGGTCGGTAACTCGGTTTTACTTGGGCCAGCGCGTTTAAGAACTTGTCGTTCCAGTCTCTGAACTTTGCTCTTTCTCCACTGAAGTTCTTTAACGCCTGTAATGCTTTATGCTCGCTTATCGGTTCACCGCTCCCGTGCTTGCTTCCACTTCCTCCTTTGATTGCTTCCGAAAGCTGACCAAATTGTTCAATCAACTTCTCTTGTACCTCGCTGTTGGTCTCCAACTCGGCGACTCTTTCCACCAACCTGCGAGCATCCCTTTCAAGCGCAGCGTTTCTCTTCGTTATCGCTAACAACATGCTGTTGGTCTTCTGAGCGCTCTGTAACATTTGGAATGCCTCGGCGTTCGATACTTCCCTTCGGTCCTGTGTCACTCGCTCGTTGATGAACGTTGCAAGTCCATAATGATTTGCAAGTAACGCTGTCTGAACATAACTGAAGTCTCCGTTCAGGTATGCCTGCTCGCACAGGTCGTTGAAGCGATTAGGGTCCATATTGACCCATGCATCTCTGTCTGCCGGTACATTGAGGTTAACCGGCGGGTCGCCCTGCCCAGGCCTAGCTGCAGCGGCCGCTGCCGCCGCCATGGCAACCGCGCTCCGCTACCATGCAAAACCCCGAGGAGGGTTCTGCACGGGAGCCCAGTAACAGTGATGATGATCGGTCACCTTTATACTCCCGCACGGCGAAGCGAGTCTCGGTGGCTTCAGCCGTTAAACACTTGAGCCAAAGGTAACAGGGTTACTATTCCTCCCCAGTCACCTGAACGCTTGCATGTTAACACCTCCTCCTCCTCCTCCTCCTCCTCCTCCTCCTCCTCCTCCTCCTCCTCCTCCTGCTTCTCCTGCTCCTTCTGCTCCTCCAGCTTCTCCTGCTCCTCCTCCTCCTCCTCCTCCTCCTCCTCCTCCTCCTCCTCCTCCTCCTCCTCCTCCTCCTCCTCCTCCTCCTCCTCCTCCCCCTCCTCCATTCCTTTTCCCTATAAATAACTTCTCCCTGTCGCATCCCGAAGCCAGTTTTTAGGGCTGGCCGGGCGTTTCGCCTGAAACTCTCTCACCAGTTATGACCCTGAAGCTTAAACATTGACAACAGTTTCACAGATGGAGGCCGGGTCGTTTTCAAAATGTGGCTCTCGCCTTAGCGCCGCGCACAGTTTCGTTTTAAAGAACTTGCAAGAGTTTCACGGATTTAGGGCGGACCGGGTTCAAAATGTGGCTCTCGCCTTAGCGCCGCGCATTTTCGCCATAACCATTTGCATGGATTTCACGGATTGAGGGCGGGTCGTTTTCAAAATGTGGTTCTCCCCATAGCCCCACGCACATTCGTTTTAAAAGTTTGAAAAAGAATCACGAGTTGAGGGCGGGTCGTCTTCAACGATTTACAAGAGTTTACGGATTGAAGGCAGTTAATTTCCAACATGTGGCTCTCGCCTCAGCGCCGCGCACATTCGTTGTTGTAGAATTGAAAGAGTTTCACGGGTTCCCATGATCAACAAAACAGAAGTGGTGTTTGGAAAGGATTCAGGATTATGAGGGTGCAACAGTTACGCTGATTCGCGGTGTTGAAGTCCCAGGAATGATGATCTGGCACGGTTCAAGATCATCAAGACGCAGCAGTCAGGTTGATCCGTGGCGTTGGAATCCCGAGAACAATGCGTTGGCATGCTTCAAGGTCTTGAAACGGTTGTCTTCCAACGAGGCAATTCTCCCACTGGAAGTGAACCGTTGCAGGGGCCTACGAAGAGGGAGCTTGGAGGGAGGGTTTCTTCCAACATCGTTGATGACTCTTGGGTTTCCACTGGTCCTTCCTCCTCCTCCTCCTCCTCCTCCTCCTCCTCCTCCTCCTCCTCCTCCTCCTCCTCCTCCTCCTCCTCCTCCTCCTCCTCCTCCTCCTCCCTCCTCCTCCTCCTCCTCCTCCTCCTCCTCCTCCTCCTCCTCCCTCCTCCTCCTCCCTCCTCCTCCTCCTCCTCCTCCTCCTCCTCCTCCTCCTCCTCCTCCTCCTCCTCATCCCTCCAAAATGCGTCAGCTGCCTGGCGATAGCTCAGACAAACGCTGAGCCAGCCTTTAGCGCACAGCCCCGCGCGCGCACGTGCAAGGAGTGACAGACTCTGCGGGTGGCCCCCGTCACGACCAGCAGCCCTGCCCTACCCCTTCCCGACCTGCCCACCTCTCCGCTCGCCCCCCCTTGAAAGGAAACGGGTGGCCGTCACGACCAGCAGACCCGCCCTCCCCCTCCCACCCTGCCTACCTCGCCGCCCGCCCCCCCTCGAGCCGAGAGGGTGGTTCGGCCGCGAACGAGGGGGGGAAGCGAGGAGGCCCGCCCCTCCTCACTTCCCCCTCGGGCCCGCCGACGACTCTCGAGACGAGAGGGTGGCGGAGCAGGGCAGCGCGGGCCCGCGGGCCTCCTCTGGGGCACCGGAGCGGCGCCGGAGCAGCACCGCAAGGAAGGCAGCAGGCGCACTCGAGGCGCACTCGAGGCGTGCGGGGGCGCAGGCAGGGCTGGGCGTGAGCGGGGCGGCCGCAGCGGGGGCCCACTGCGAGGGGGCTGCCGCACAACACGGTGGCGCCGCACTCTTGGCCGGGCACTGGGCACCACGACGACAACGACGACGACGGCGCCGACGCCGACGCCGACGCCGACGCCGACGCCGACGCCGACGCCGCCGCCGCCGCCGCCGCCGCCGCCGCCGCCATCTTTGCCGGGCACCGGGACGTGACGTGGCGGAGGGGCCGGGCGGACGCGAAGGGCGACGGAGAGCGGTACGCCCTGCCGACGGGCGGCCCTGGAGACTTGAGAACCGAGCCACGCGCTTACGCAGGATGGCATAGCGACCTCACGCGGTGGATTACGCGGGCCGCCAGCGCGGCATGCTGCATTGGAAACGAGTGAGTGCGCTTCCGCGCCAAACTTTACGCCGGCAGCTTATGCGCGGACGCCCGCGCAGCCGACCCCGTTTGCCTGCGCCGCTCATGAGACCACCCCATGGTGCCTATTGCCCATCCTCCCTCCCTCCCGTCCACTGCGGCCCTCCTCCCCCTCTCAACCCCTGGAGCCAAGCAGAGGGGGGTTGCCTGCCCCCGCCAGCCGCCCCCAGCTCTGCTCAAGAGCTTGCTGTGTGGCGCTTCTGCTGCACTGCCCTTCCAAGCCGCCCCTTCCCCCTCCCTGGGGAAACCATAGGGTACCGATACCGCTACTCCCCGGACCTCTCCCGGGGTGCGTTTGACCACCCGAAGCGAATGCAGCCGTGGCGACAAGGGCCTCCCAGGAGGCCCCAGAAGGCGGCAACGGGGCACGCGTATCGGTGCCTCTTCTCCCTCCCCCGTCCCATCTCCTCCCTCATCCCCTCCCTCCTGCCTTTCTCCATCCATGGATGATGCTCCCGTCGGCTTTCTGCTGTGCCTCCGAGGCGGGCCCTCGTGGGCCCAGCCGTGACTCTTGCCTGCTCAGAGCGCTGTAGCGGGAGACTGGCTCTGGCGCCTCTACGTCTTGTATCCTTGTCACCTGTACCCTCTCCCCTCCACTACCCACATTTGCCCCTCGTCATCTCCGGATCGACGCTAAGGATCGAATTGCGCCACATGAGGCCGGCCAGCACCACGGCCCTGCTAGCACCACGGAGCCATGCCACCTGCAGCGCGAACATGGTGTGTGAAACAGGAGCCGCCCCTCCGCGGGCAGCTGGATAAGTGCGGCGGCGATGGCCAACACATGGAGATCATTTCTCTTATCATTCCCCGTAACTGTCGTTACCCGGGGGGGGGCTGGGGCCTGGGGTAACGGTAACGCTTGGGCGGGGTGGGGCACGTCGGGGCGGCGGCGCGCTGCGATCGCAACGTTTGCGCGCGAGCACCAGCATGGGGGGGTCCAGCCCGTAGAGGGACCAATCCTGGCGAACTGGCACCGATCCCGGCCGCCCGGGGCCAATCCCGGCTGCGTGCGGTTTAGACTGGGGCCAGCCCCGGAACTCCAGGACACCCACTCACACTTTCCATCTTCCACTGCTGAGGTTTGTCCCTGCTTTCTGCAATTCCCGAAACCGATGTGATACGAAAACGAACCCGATGTGGATCGCTAACGAACCCGATGTGAATTGTATACGATTCCTACGTATACGACTATTATTCCTATCATAAGGGCGTGGCCACCCCATGGGGTCTGCGGAAACAGCGACAGCGCACAGATTAAACCGAGAGACGAGGGATCATCAACCTTTTTTCATCAGGCCAGCGCCGTGGGACACACGGTGGTACTCTAAAAACTCGAGCCGGGGAAGTGGAACCACTTCTGCGGCTAAGTGCAATCACCAAAAATTGCCACACACACACACACACACACACACACAGTACATTTGCGGTGTGTGGGGGACGGCGGGTGGGAGCTTGAGCAGGAGCGGTTTCGGAGCAGAGGGAGAGAGCAGCAGCAGGAGCAGCGAACGAGACGGACGCGGCTCCACTGCTCTGAAACTCCCGAGGCCACTCGCACTTAGGAAAACGAGTCAGAGACAAATCATTCCTATCATAAGGGCGTGGCCACCCCATGGGGTCTGCGGAAACAGCGACAGCGCACAGATTAAACCGAGAGACGAGGGATCATCAACCTTTTTTCATCAGGCAAGCGCCGTGGGACACACGGTGGTACTCTAAAAACTCGAGCCGGGGAAGTGGAACCACTTCTGCGGCTAAGTGCAATCACCAAAAATTGCCACACACACACACACACACACAGTACATTTGCGTCCCATCCCCATCGTCAAATGCCCTTCGGGAGGGCGGGTGGGTTTAAATCATTATCACTGCACAGGTCCGAGGCTGGGGCGAAGAGACAGGACTAGGTGGCGCACACGCGCCTGAGGATGTCACGAACTGTCGAGTCAGTAAAACGGGCAGCTGACGAGATCTGCAGTTCGGTGAGCTTCGACCTCTGACGAAGGGCAGACCCGTGCTTTTCATATATACGAACACTCTCTCGGGCGCGCCAGCGCCCGCGCTGCTGGATGGCCTCGATCGGTCGGATACTGTTCAGAGCGTCGTGCGAGGGCCCTCCGTGGCGCAACTGGTGAGGAACTGACAGGAGATCATCAACTCCTGCTGAGTGGGCGGCCTGCTTCAAAGTCTTTTCAAACAGAGGAAGGGAAAGAGGGTGGAACAGAGTTGGCAGCTTCAAACGTCTGGCACGGGCTCGCAGCCTAGAGAGAATCTCGGGAACAATTCGGCGAACAGGCAGGTCAGTGCCGGCCTTCACCGTGCAGTCGAAATATTTGTTCTTGGCTAACTTGTCGTCGCCTAGCGGCGCTACGACGACGGTAATGTCAGAAGCCCGGCCTGACGTACGAGAGCCGAAAACGTGCTCCGGCTTGATGGCGAGCAGCTCGCCAGGCCGGAAGTACATGTCGAACCCGGTCACGGAGGCCAGGCACGCCAGCAGGTCGGACGTGGTCCCGTTGTCGAGCACAGCACAGGGCAGTTGGACGGCCTCGAACGGTGGCGGCTCTCGCGGCGTAGCCGGCAGTTTTGCCGCCCAGCCAGTCAGAGCATCTTTGGCCTTATGGAAACGAGGTCGGCTAGCAGACCATCCTCGAACTTTGCAGAGCCCATACAGCGCGTTTCGAGCCAAGTACTGGGGCTCACCTGCAAAGAACAAGTCTTCGAAGTACAAGTTGAGCGTCTCGTCTGCCAGCTCCGGCGTGGTCAGCAGCAGGCCCCGGCGATTGGCGTAGTCGGTCAGCTCGATCACGGCGGACGCGTAGCTGTCGACCGTGGCTGGCCGCAGCGAGGCCAGGCGGAGGTACTCTCTAGGGGCGGCCTGTCGCTGACTAGCAGCGACGTCTCCGCGCGCGGCAGCCTGCGCTCGGCGGCGCCGGGCGGCCACGGCCACTGGACGGGGGACAGGGTCACGTTGGCTCCGGCCTGCGCGCCTGGGCGTCAGCACGGCTGAGCCGGCGTCTGCCTCGACGTCTGCCCCGCGGGCGTCGACGCCAGGCGTTGCCCGCGGCTGCCAGTGCGACCGCGGCTGCGCCGGCGCTGGTGCAACCGCCACGTCAGCGGCTGCGCGGGCGCGGGTCGAGCGCGGTGGCCCACCCTGGCCTCCAGGGGAGCCGAAAGCGCTGCGGGCAGATCGGCGCCGTGACTCCGCGAGGCTCGGCGACCCCGGCCGCGCTTGCCAGCGCGTGAGCCCGAGCCTGGAGGTCATCCTGGGTCGAGCGCCCGAAAGCACTCTGAGGGGCGTCTGGGCCGGCCAACGAGACCAGCAGGCGGCACCAGCTGGGCAGGTAAGCACCGGCCAAAGTCGTACGCCACGTCCAACCTCGCGTCGGATGCCGGACCTTGCCCTGCAGCTCGACCCTGTGGCGGCAAGCGCAGCAGCAGCGCAGTGCAAGATGACCCAGCCCGGGAAGGCTCCCGGCGATCGCACCTGGCTTCTTGAAGGGCGCGCCGAACCTGCACGAGTCGAACAGCACCTTCGGCCAGGCAAGGCGCTGCAGCTCGCGCAGCAACGCGGGCCAGTTCCAGACTCGGCTCGCAGGCGGGTTCTCGAAGGTGACGAAGATCCCGAGGGCCCGGCAGAGTCGCAAGACACGGACTGTGAACGCCACGAGCGCGCGGTCCGCCGGCGATGGGTCGCGCGTGCCCCCGACGGGCACCCACCTCGTACAAGGCAGGCCCAGGTAGACCCACCAGACTTCTCCCGATTTGAGCCAATGTTCAACGAGACGCTGGACTCGACGGCTCGTGAGGTCACAGTGGGGCCCATACTTGGAGTCAGTCCATCGGAGGCATGATCCGAAAACCTCGCTCATGCAACGCACCACTGAGATTTGCAGTACCCGCGAAGATCTCGAGGAAGGCTTTACGAGGGGGGCCCCGTCGAGGAACTCCAGGAGGCCGAGGGCGCTTAGCCAGTGCCCGTTGAGGCTCTTCGTGTGGCCCAAGGTGTACAGGTGGGCCCTGTTGAAGACCGCCAGGAGGCCGAGGGCGCTCAGGAGGGTCCTGTTGAGGATCTTCGCGTGCCCCAAGATGTACACGTGGGCCCCGTAGAGGAACTCCAGGAGGCTCGAGTGCAACAGGGAGGCTTCGAACATGCTCAGGTCGATCTCGTCGGGGTCGCTCGTTGGGGCGTACTTTCGAGACTTCATCTTGATGCCTTTTACTCTGGTAAGAAGAGGAATGCGTGGTAGAGGAAAGCTGAGGTGACGGAGGTGACGGAATGCAACGGTCTCTTTCGGTGTTTTCAGGCCCCAGCAACTCGGCCTGCTCTCGTCCGATCTCAAACTCGGTAGCCGCGGTCGGCGGGGCCTTGGCCCTGCCCGCGGCTGGCGGGACCACGGGAATTCGGCGGCTGCCGCTGGTGGGCGCCGACAGGGCGCCTCGTCCGCGGTAGCGTCCGGGGAGGAGCTCACCTCGGTCAGCCGCCCGGCTCCCGTGGTCCGCGACGTTGTAGATGCCTGGCACGTGCCTCGGGCGCCAGCGGATCTCGCACCCGAAGCAGACGGCCGCAACCCGGCGGCACTGCGCCAGGAGCTCAAAATTGGTGGCCCTGCCCTTCTCAAAGGCGAGGACCGACGACATGTTGTCGCACAGACTGAGGATCTCCTTCCCGTGGAAGTTGACGTCGCCTGCCGCTCTCCATAGCGGTGCGACGGCGGCGCGCGCCTCGAGGGCGTGAATACGGCCCGGCCGGCGCCACGCGCCACGGCGGCGCTCCACCCAGCGGCCAGCGTCCAGCAGAGCGTCCGCCAACGGCTCGGGCGGGACCCCGATCTCCAACTCGACCCGGCGCCTCTTGGCCACGGCGTGCCGCAGCCGGGGCGGCAGCTCGACGGGCAGTGGCCCGGAGATGTCGCAAAAGCCGGCGGCCCGCCCTTCGTACTGCTCGTCGTCGGGCGCGACCTCGGGCTCGGTGGCGACGAACCGCTGGCGCTCGCGCCATCTGGTGGCCGCCAGTACCTCCCAGGGCTCCAGTCGGGCTTCGCAGACGGCGTAGCCTCGCAGCGAGCTGTCGGTCGCGAAGGCGACGTCGGACGGCACGCGGCACAGGTCCACTTCGCCGAGGAAGACGAGGCCTGCAGCAACTGCGAGCTCACCGAGAACATCTCCAGGCAAGCGCACGACAGGGGACAGGTCGCCGTCTCCGATGAACGTGTAGCAGGACCCCAGCACGCTGAGCCCGGGGCGCACGACGGAGAAGTAGTGCACCAGGTGGCCGACGATTCGCCGCAGCTGCCAGCGGGCGAGCCATGGCGTCCGAAGCACGTGGTGCAGAGCCAGGTAGAGCCTCCAGGCGCGCTTGGCGGCATGCCTGAGTCGGCCCTCGCGCCCGTCGAGCACCAGCCCCAAGATGACGGGCTGCGCGCGCTCGAGCTCGTGCCAGCGAAGCCCGCGACGATCCAGTTCAGCAGTGAGCTTGTCCAGCCGGTCGTTGAGCGCCGGCGCGCTGAGCGCGACAAGATTCCCGCTGTCGACGCACGGCGCCCTGACGACAGCCTGTCCGACGAGAGTCGGCGCACGGGCTTTGTCAAGGCACCAGCCGTCGCCTGGGAGACCCGCCTCGTCCATCGCGTCGACGAGAACCTCGTGGCAGATCCAGAGCGCCCAGCTCCAGCCCATGGGCAACGCCGCGAAGCAGGGCCAGATGACGTCGTCGCCTGACACGGCCACGCGGCGCCCGAGCTTCTCGTCGTAGATCGAGTCGAGCCCGAGCTCGTCAGCGGTGACCTCCACGTCGAAGCACATCCAGCTGCCCCACGAGGGGTCGGCGAACTGGTAGAACCCGTCCATGAGGTCCACGGAGCCTGCGCAGAGCGACTCGTAGCAGCCGTCGACATCCGCCAAGTCCTCGGGGCTCGCGCCGACGGCGTCGAGCAAGTTGATCGAGCCCAGCGCCTCACCGGATGCCAGCACAGTCCGAGGGGGGAGCTTGTGCAGCTGGTTGGGCTGGCGAGCGCCCACGACCATGCGGATGTCGCCGTTCTTCTTGGCGACGAAGAAGGTACTGACGCACGCCTTCCGACGCGCCCGGCCATCCACCAGGCCCCGTGCAGCGAGTCGTCGAAGGAAGTCGACGAGGCGTGGTCGGTTCCGAGGGTCGCGCGGGTTGAGGAGAGGGTCCCAGTAAGGCTCCACGATGACCTCGTCCTCGGGGATGTTCGGCGTGGGGCGAACGACGTCCGAGTTGAAGTGGTCCAGCGCCTCGGTGACGCGCCGAGGGGCAACGTCTCGAAGCTGACGAGGCCGGTCATGTGGCGCACGTCGTAACACATTGAGCTTGTCAGCATCATAGTCGCGACGAGTAGAAGCCTCGCCCATGTTCGAGTACAGACCCTTGCACTTGAGGAGCTCCTGCAGGGCTCCAGCACAGTCCATGTCTTTCGGTCGGTCGCCGAAGCCGCGGACACGACGTCGGACTCGCTTGATGACCGACTCCTGAGCGGTAGTCGGCCGATGCTTGCCGGGCGCTCGAGGCTCGAGACGCCCCCCAGCCCGTGCGCCTGCCAGCGCGTTGAGCGCACCCAGAGTCTCGAGAGACCTGCGATCACGGTCGTCAGCACGAGCAGCACGCTGGGCCAGATACCGAGGCAGAGCGGCACGTTCTCCACGATGAGGGTGGCGATAGAACTCGTCGCCCTGCGGTAGAGGAAACAAAACTGTGGACGAAGTCCGACCCTCGGAGGAGACCCCCTCGGAGGGCAGCCCGGCCCGACTCGCATTCGCGGCTGCGGAGTCAGGGCCAGGCCCAGTGAGGCCGGGCGGAGTGCCCAGCCATGATGGCGCCGACATGGCGCCGTCAACCCTGATCCTTCGCGGCGGCCTTGGGCTTCGGCTTTGCCTTGCCCTTCGGATCCGCCCTGGGGCCCCTCTCCCTGTCGTCGCCCTGCCTCTCGTACTTCTTCGCCTCCGACTCCTGCTCCTCCCGGTACATCCGCTCCTGCTTCAGAATGATGCCCTCCGACTTCTGCTCCTCGGCCACGAACGCGTCGAACTTCGACGTCACGACGCCTCCGCTCTCGTCCAAGGTGCTGCTCAGCATCAGGCCGAGGCCCTCGAAGCTCGGGTGGCGCGGGCACCTCTTCACCGCCCGCTGGATCTGCAGCACCCGGCGTCCCAGGAGCTCCAGAGACGCCAGGTTCGACGGGTCCACGAGGTCGTAGGTCACGGCGTGGTGCAGCTGGTTCAGCGCGTGCCGCACCTCCTGGGCCACCGCGGCGTTCCGCGACACCCCCGACTCCGAGACCCAGTACCCCCAGTAGGACGTGAGGGTCAGCCCGGTGGCGAGGATGGCGGCCAGCAGCTCGGGCAGGGCCTTCGGCCCCCGATAGGGCCAGTCGTCGAAGTCGACCGCGTTCATCTTCGCGATCGCCTCCCCGAGCGTCACCTGGAGCCCCCGACCCCGCCGCGCCAGCGGGAGGATCCGCGGGTCGCGTCCCGGGCCTCGGCGCTTCTCGGCGCGCCAGTCCTCCTCGTCGGCCTGCTGCACGTTCTCGACCGAGACCCAGCCCTCCTCCTCGCTGAGCATCGCGATGCCCACCGCGTCGCGGCTGATCAGCCGCTCCGGGTTCCCGATGAGGTGGAGGTCCAGCTCGCGCCCGAACTCGGGCGAGCCTGGGTCCGAGACGATCCAGCGCGGCACGACGCCGCCAGCAGTCCCAGCTGGGGCAGCGACGCCCATGACCAGGGCGAGGCCGCGCGCCTCCACGCGCAGCGCCTCGATGTCCTCGTCCGACTGATCGCCGAACGCGTAGACCTGCCCACGAACCCGGACCGGGAACGCGGACGCCCGGCGCAGGGGGACGACCAGGTGCTTGCTGAGGTCCAGCGTCAGCACCTCGCCGTCGGGAGTCGCCGCCACCCAGATGCCAGGGCTGAGCTGCTCGAGGAGCACCCTCTGGTGCCACCGGAAGTTCTCGTCGTCGTCGTAGTTCACGCACACCTGCGCCTCGGGCACGTCGAGCGTGCGCATCGCCGCCGCCGCCATCTTGCCGACGGCCGACGATCAGGCTACGCTCGCACTGCCCGAAAGCGGCGCTGCGCGCCGCCGTCCTGGCCCGCTCCGTCGTCCTCGACGAGCAGGGTCACGGGCGCCGCACCCTCGCGCCGCGGCGGGTCGGTCCCGCCGACGAAGAGCGAGGCGGCTCGGGCGGCCCAGCCCAGCGCCACGCGGAAGCTGCCACCGGCCGCGAGGCCAGCAGCCAGGGCGGCAAGGACCGCCCACCAGCCTGGCCCGGTCCCGCAGGTCAGACTGCAGTCCGGGCAGCTCGGGCAGCCCGGGCAGGGGGCGGCGGCCGCAGCCGGAGGGCACGCGGGGCAGGCCCCGCACGTCACGCGGGCCTCCGGGCACGCGGGACAGCGCGAGAGCCACGCGGTCGCGATGGAGGCCGCCCACGGGCCGGCTGCGGCCCACGGCACCACCATGCGCTGCCGGGGGCCCCTCGAATGATAGAGCTTGAGCAGGAGCGGTTTCGGAGCAGAGGGAGAGAGCAGCAGCAGGAGCAGCGAACGAGACGGACGCGGCTCCACTGCTCTGAAACTCCCGAGGCCACTCGCACTTAGGAAAACGAGTCAGAGACAAATCATGTAAATCGTACCCGATCCTATGTATGCGACACCCCTGTGCGTACACGATTTCTATGCGAATCGAATACGGATCCGGCGTGTATCCTCACGATCCCTGTGTGAATCGTATACGGATCCTTCCTGAATCATATGCGAATCCCATGTGAGTTGTTTACGATTCCCGTGAGAATCGAATACGACTCCGATGTGAATGTTTTACGACTCCCATGTGCACCGTATACGATTCCATTGTGAATCGCATACGGCTGCTATGTGAAGCGAGTACGATCTCTGTGTGAATCGCATATGAACCCTATGCGAATCGTAACGAACCCTGTGCGAAGAGTATACGGTTCCAATGTGGATCGTGGAGACTTCTATGAGAAGCGCACACGGATGCGAAGTGAATCGTATACGGTTCCAATGTGAATCATATACAGACGCATCATATTCACGCGAAACGTATAAAACCCAATGTATATCGTATGCGATGCCTGTGTGAAACGCATACTGCTCTTCTTTGACGATTGTAGAAATCCTGTGCGAAGCGTATAGGATTCCAATGTGAGTCGCATGCGCATGCTATGTGAATCGTCAACGATTCCTATGTAAATCGTGTACGGTTCCTATGTAAATCGCACGCGCGTCCTGCGTGAAGTGTATACGATTCTTCATGTGAATCGTACACGGTTCCTATGTAAATCGTATACAACTGCTATGTGAATCGTATACGAATCCTGTGCGCATCCTTTAGGATCCCACTGAATCGCAAACGACTCCGATGTGAAGCGCGCACGCGTGCTATCTGAATCGTATACGAATCCGATGTGAACCGCATACTGTTGAATCGTATACGAATCCCGCGTGTATCGCATACGTTCCCCACGTGAATCGTATACGAACCCTCGGTTAATTGTATACGTGTAAATCCTGTGTGAAGCGAGTGCGAATCTTATGTGGGTCGTATACGACTGGCACATGCATCGCAAGCAACTACTATGTGCCTTGCATGGGAGTCCTACGTGAATCGTACACGCCTCGTATGTAAATCGTAAACGCTTCTTCTGTATACGATTCCCCTCTGACTCGTCGACGCTTCCTATGTGAACAGCATGCCACATGGATCATATACGCTTCCTGAAAGAACCGTAACGACCTTTACAGGAAACCGAAGAAATTCAACAGAACCCCAAGGAGCCCCAAGGAATCTGACGCAATCCTTGAGAATCCGCAGGACTCCTCAAGAATCCTAAGGAACGTGCCGACACGAAATCCTGATGAAATCTTGAGGAGTCTGGTGGGATCCTGAAGGAACCCCAAGGAAACCTGAAGGAATCCTGAAATAATCATGAAATAATCTTCAAGAACCCTGAGAAACCATAATAAAGCTGAAGAAGCCCGCAGGAAGTCCAGAAGGATCCGCAGGCCCCGAAGCCCGAAAGCGCGAGAAACCTCCAGGACCCGTTTCCCTCAGGACCACTTTCATTCATGAGACATGAGGAAACGGACATATAGAGAGAGCGACACGGCGAACCTCGGCCACAACAAGACGCTAAAAGCAAAGAAAAAAAGAAAGAGGAGGAGGAGGAGGAGAGTGACTGATGGCGGCGACAAGGTGCGTAACTTTCGGGAGAACCTGGAAAACCCGCGCTGCGCCCCTGTCCCGGGGTTTCTGGCATCTGGCGACATTTCGGCGGCACACGTGGCGAAGCTTAGCATGCAAGAAGTACTACTTAAGACGTCTTCTGAGCCGTTCTAAGTCTTAAAAGCTCGTCTTAGAAACTACTACTTAAGACGTCTCCTGAGCACTTCTTACGAACGACTGTTTAAAACGTCTTCTGAGCACTTCTCCAAAATTCAACTTGAGACGAATCCGGATTACTTTTAGAGAAGTACTAAACTAAGACGTCTTCTGCGCATTTGTTTAAAAGTCTTACGTGTACTTATTAAGACATATTCTGGACACTTCTCAAGAAGTCTTGTATCATATTGTTATATATGGAAGACCTCTGATTAAGTAATGCTTAAAAGGATTATCAGCTGGGATTGGTACCAGTTCAGAAAGAATTGGTCAGCTGGGATTGGTACCAGTTCAGAAAGAATTGGTCCCCAACGGGCCGGGTTCGGGATCAATGAGCCGGGATTGGTCCCAATCCCAGGTCCAGCCCCCGCTACCCAGGGGAAGGGGGAGGGGGCGGGAGAGGGTGTTTGGCCCGGGTGACGACCGTTACGCGCCAGAGAGCTAAAATTAGGTCGGGCATGTCCTCCTCGATTCTGCAAGAAAAATCAAAATGACCCAAAAAAACAAAAGAGCACGACAAATCGTCACCAGACTATGTTGTCCTATTCTTGCATGCTCTTGAAAACTCCTCCTGTAGAGGGACATGCCCGACGTAGCTAAAAAACAATCTCGTGGTCGCTGGACAGAGCAGGCTGCCGCTGGGCATCTGAACTCAGTCCTTCTTCTTCGAGCCGTCGTCCTGTCCAGGGTGGCGTGCCGAGAGGAGGAGCAGCCGCAGGCTGGGCAGGAGGAGCAGCAGGAGGAGCAGGAGGAGCAGGACGAGCAGGAGCAGAGGAGGAGGGAGGAGGAGGGAAGAGGAAAGAGGAAGGAGGGAGGAGGGAGGACGGAGGAGGGAGAGGGAGGAGGGAGGAGGGAGGAGGGAGGAGGGAGGAGAAGGGAGGAGGGAGGAGGGAGGAGGGAGGCGGGAGGAAGGAGGAGGAGGAGGAGGAAGAGGAACAAAGGGGGGGAAGGAGGAGGAGAAGGAGGAGGAGAAGGACGAGGAGAAGGAGGAGGAGGAGGAGGAGGAGGAGGAGGAAGGCCACGGCCCCTGCTCCTAGAGCAGCAGAGACGCCACACGCATCGAGCAAGATGGGGAAGGAAGAAGGGGGAAGGAGGAAGGAAAAAGGGGGAGCGACGAGGGAGGAGGGAGTAGTGAGGAGGAGGAGAGAGGAAGGAGGAGGGGGGAGGGAAAGGAGGGAGGGGGGAGGAAAAGGGAGGGAGGATGAGGAGGGAGGAGGAGGAGGAGGAAGCGGGAGGAGGAAGGAGCAGCAGGCTCGGGGAGGACGCAAGAGGGGGATAGCAAGGGGCGGGTAGCGAATCAGCTGCGTGCGGTTGGTTTCCCCAGCGCCCCCCGAGCGCCGGAGGCGGCCACGAGTCGAGGGACGGTCCTGGCGGCGGAGCTCGGAGGAGGGCGAGTTGAGACAACGACAGCTCAAAACCGGTCCTCGGACACCCCGTGGTCCAAGCGCACCAGCTTTCCGAGCTGCGTCCAGCCGTGGCGACGGGGGGGCCCTCCGACTGTCGCTGTCTCAGCGGGCCTTCCCCTCAGGAGCTGAACCATCTGCAGCAGAGTTCGTACCCCTCACCTCCCCCGGTCACCCCTCTGGGTCCGGCCCGACAGCCAAAGGAGAGCAAGAGGCGCAGGGGAAGGAGGTTGCCTGCCTCGAAGAGGAGGAGGAGGAGGAGGAGGAGGAGGAGGAGGAGGAGGAGGAAAAGGAGGAGGAGGAGGAGAAGGACGAGGAGGAGGAGCAGCAGGAGGATGGAGGATGGAGGACGATGCGGAACCGAGCGGGATGGAGGCCTCCGCCTCCTCCTCCTCCTCCTCCTCCTCCTCCTCCTCCTCCTCCTCCTCCTCCTCCTCCTCCCGCATGGAAGGGATGGGGACCTGCTTCCCTGTGCTGCCGACTGGCTCCTGGTCTTCGTCCTCGCTGTCAGAACGCTCGTCGTTCTGGACAGTCCCACCAACGATGGCCTTCTTCGCGACCTTGGAAACCAGGTGAGCGACGAAAAGAAACGGGTCTTACGCAAGATGGCACAGCGACCTTACGGGGCGGCTTACGCGGGCCGCCAGCGCGGCATGCCACATTGGGGACGAGGGAACTTATGCGCGGCCTTACGCGGGGAGCTTACGCGCGAATGTCGGCGCAATCGACCCCGTTTTCTTGCGTCGCTCGGGTGGAACCAGCAGAGGAGAAGGAGAAGGAAAAAGGTGAGGAGCAGCAGCAGCACGAGCGGGAAGAAGGTGACAAGGGGGAAAAGGGGAAAGCCTTCCCTTCATCCCTCTCTTCGCGACCTTGAGAATGAGGTAAAACCAGAATAGATGAATGGGATAGAGCATGCACAACAAAACCAGGCAGGCCCACTGGTCAGCAGTGGCAGCCCAGGCTGGCTGCGCGCCAGGAGACGCAAAAACACGTGACGCAAAAAGATACAACCAAACGTGATAGATCGCGAGCGGGTACAGGACCAGCCGCGAAACCAGGAATACCACCGCGCCCAGCCCGAAGCTGACGTCTGCGAGGATGTGCAGCGGGCCTTTGAAGGCGTAGTGGCAGCACTTCGCAACGTTCAGGAGCGGGTCGAACAGGTTGTGCAGGTTCATCACGACGACGCCGACGCGGAGGTAACCATAGGAGTAAGACGTGAAGACGAGCACGGAGGT
>CAUYUJ010001304.1:94498-102702 GCA_963575745.1 Prorocentrum cordatum
TCGGCTGCACACGCAGTGAGGACGAGCGGGAGGAGGTGGAGGGCAGAGGAGGAAGGGCAAGCCTGCACAACCTGCCAGGCTGAGTGCCCAGGTCTGCAGCAGCCTCCGACGGTGGCAGCGTCGATGCAGCGGCGAACGCCGCCGCCGCAGGAGGCACGAGTGGATGGGGTCGGAGTAGATGGGGTCGGAGCATCGCGCTGCATCGTCGATGCATCGCCGAATCGACGATGCGTCGGCGATGCATCGACGATGCGTCGGCGACGTCGGCGTGGAGAAAGTCGGGCTCCACATCGAGCAGCATCGCCGATGCATCGGCGATGCGGCGCGATCCTTCGACCCCATCTACGCACTCGGACCCCACCTGGGAGGCCTAGAACAAGGCGGATATAGTCCTTGTCGCGCAGGTGCAGCTTTGCGCTGACGGCGCCCTCGCCGAAGTCCTCGGTGAAGCGCAGCTCTCCTGGGACGCCTGGTCCAAGAGGGAGGCGGGAGGGGCTGGGGGCGAGGCAGAGAGCAGGGAGGACACACATGGAAGGGAAGGAGGGAGGGAGGAGGCGCGATGTGCGCCAGGAGTGCCGCCGGGCCAGGGCTCAAGGAGGCCAGGCCCAGGCGGTGCTCAAGGTGGAAACTGTCCCCCTGTGTGACGGAGGGGGGGGGCATTCGGGTGCCCCGAGGCCGTGAAAAGGAGGAGGAGGGGAGGATAGAGAGTGAGAGGAGAGGCGTGGGAGGAGGAAGAGGAGGAGGAGGAGGAGGAGGAGGAGGAGGAGGAGAGGATTTGTTTCCCCCGTGGGCTTCCAACCACCGTGACTTTCCCCACTTCGGGGGCTTGCAAACAGCCTGCACGTGGCGCTTACAGGCTGCAGCGAGAAAACAAGAAAGCCCAGTGCCGCCAGAAAAAGATCCACACTTTGTTGCGGCACGCTGGGGCTCTCACCAAACAGGGATGGCCACCGAACGCGCCAAAGAGTGATTAACAAATCCTCTGGTCAGCTGAACACGCGCATCTACAATGCGTGCGTGCACACTGGGCCGGACGGCACTAATCCGAGTCGTCCGAAGCATTGACTTCAAGTGAGCTTGGGATTGACTGCGCAGCACCTGCCGCGCGGCACAAACGTTGTTCTTATCTTGAAAAGCGCGGGCCCTATTCTCCTGCCTCAAAGCATCGACCACCGAACGGAGGAGTTCGAAGGATGGGCACCAAAGGGCCTCGGAGGCGGAGGGGCCACCGCGGTGCTAGACTGCTGCGGGTCAACGTCGAAAATACTAGAGCCGTCACGAAAATTTACATCCGCCTGGACCGCCACGCCCTTTTTCTTAGGGTGACGGCCCTGACATATCTGCTGCCACGCCCACACACCAAACTTACCTGGAGGAGATTCGCACTTGGCGTGGAGCCCGCGCAGACTGCCGTGGGAAGTGTAGCATTTACACCTCATGCAAATAACCAGCTCAGCCCCGTGAATGCAGGGAAACATGACGCACCTGTGCTCCAATGTATTAAGGCTGGCGACGCTCCACGCTTTTAGTCCCGAGCACCGTCCCGGCAGGGGCTTTCCACCATCCCGCGGACGACGGATCTGGAGACACTTCGCGCAGCGCCAAAAACCTTCAAAACTAAACCATCTGTGCATCTTGCCAGCAGGAGCTTGAGGGGCTCTTTCAACAGGGAGGCACTGATTATACTGGACATGTTTCGAAGCTCTGAGAGCGGAAAATTCGGGCAGCAGCTTGGCAGCCAGTTTACAAGCGGCTCGAGCGAATTTAACGCAAAGGTCAGCTTCTTCCAATACCTCCTCGTCTCTGGGATGGAAAAAGAGGGCCTCTTTGGCCCCGAGGTCGGCCGTGTGGTTTCCGAGCCTGCGGGCCATCTCATCACGAGAGAGACCTTCATCATTCAGAGACAAATTGGCCTTTGACCTTGACCACCTCGCGAATATGATGGCGCTCAGGACGGCCCAGAAGCTGCAGAACAACACCAGCATACATTATCTTGAAAAATACTTGGGCATCCCTGGGCAATTCATGCTGTAGCTTGACGTTGGCGCAATCGGTGTAGAGAGCGCTCGGGCCAGCAAGACACATGGTAGCACCCCAATAACCCGAAAACTCGCCGGCCTGAGGGGTCAGGAGCAGGGGAGCCCAAACAGGGCACTTCATTGTGCAAAGGAGCTCGTCTTCCTCCGAGAAGAGCGCCACGCACCAAGACGCACGGTTTAATTCCTTTACAACATGGCGAGAGCAAGATCCATCGATGAAGATTTTGCCTTGCATTTGGAATAGGTTGTCCGAAGGAGGATCCTGGCTCCAGACAACATCCAGGAGCCTTCTTCGAGCGGGGGTGGGTGGTCATCTCCTGGGTGGGCCATGCCGCTGCGAGGATCTCCTGCTGCTGCTGCTGTTGCTGCTAGTGCCTGGTACTGCTTCACACGACCGTCAGCGGGCACGAAGCTCGGCCTCTCTCGCTCCTCGCCCCCACCCTACCTGCTCCCTTCCATCCCCTCACCTGCCCTCCTTTCTGAAATTTCCTCCTTCCCTCCCTCCCTCCCCCCATCCCTCCCTCTCCCTCCTCCCTCCCCCCCCTGTATAGGTCCCGGGGTTCCTCTCAACAGAGTTTTCTAGAGTTGAGCACGTCTTCACGACACTGCCATCGTCCGCCGCCGCCGCCCTCCACGCCAACCCCTCCCCTCGCTCATACTTCCTCCATCCCCCCCCCGCGCAAGGGAAAACCAAACAATACCGATACCGCTACTTCCCGAACCTCTCCCGGGGTGCGTTCGGACTAAAATTTCGATGCGAATCCAGCCGTGGCGACGAGGGCCTTTCAGGAGGCCCAAAATGGCAAACACGAGGCAAGGGCAGCGGCATCGGTACCTCATCCTCCTCTGATTTCACCTCCATACTTTAACCCCCCCTCCCCCGCCCGCCCCTCGGAGCCGTCGGCGGAGGTGGAGATCTTGTACACGCCGTGGCCGTCAGTGCTGGAGTAGACCCACTCGCCGACCATTACCTCCTTCGGTCCCACTCTGCCCTCTAGCGTGGCCGCTCCCGCCCGGCTGCGCAGCAGCGAGCTCCCGCCCTGCATCCCACTGCCCTCCCACCTCCCCTCTTGTCCTCACCCCCTCCCCCCCGCCTCCCGCCTCCCCCTCCGCCGCCACTCCTGCCCCCCCCCCCATTCCTGCATCGAACCCCTCCTTCCTGCCTCCCTCCCCACCTCCGCGCGATCGACGCCCGCCCTCGCTGGCTGCCTCCCGGCAGCGCTCTCGCGCGCCCCTGCCGCCCCGTTCTCCCCTCAGGCCCGCCGGCGGGCGCGCCCTCCCAGCCGCGCAGGGGCCAGGAGGCGGTGCACCCGCCCCAAGCCTTCGCGTCCCTGCAAAAAACGCAAGGAAAAAGAAAAAGCAAAAAAATCAAAAATTTAGAAAGAAAATTAAAGTGAGCAAAAGAAAAGAGAATGCCAGAATGGAGGAAACGGGCCCTGAGGAAAACGGTTCCTCCTCCTCCTCCTCTCCGCCTCCTCCTCCTCCTCCTCCTCCTCCTCCCTCCTCCTCCTCCTCCTCCCCCTCCTCCTCCTCCTCCTCCTCCTCCTCCTCCTCCTCCTCCTCCTCCTCCATCTGCTGGCCCTCGTCCTCCGAAGTACATTTTGGCTCAAGATCGTCCCCGCAAGCCCCGCCACCGTCGCTCCGACGCCAGTTACAATGAACGCCCGCCGTGCGCGCGCGTCGCAGGACGCCCTCCGAGGCGCGTTCCTCGCGACGCGCGCCGCGGCAGGGCTCACGGGCGAGCACCGCGAAGCCCAGCGCCTCGCGCGCGCCGCCCAGGGCCTCCTGCGGGCAGCCCTGTCGGGCCTGGCGACGCCGCCCGCCACCCCCCCACGCGCCGCCCAGGGACGCGGCCCCGCCCGCTGCTGCCCGTCGGCCGCGGCGGCGCCGCCCGCACGGGCAAGCCCGCGCGGGCAAGGCGGGCGTGCGGGAGCGGGAGCGGCGGAGCTGGAGACGGCGATGGTGGTTGGGACGCAGAAGTACATACTAGGGCTATGTGTCCTCCTCGGCGTGCGTCCAGCCCGAACATACAATATAGCCACTTTGCAGCGTATCGTTTCCCGAGCGGTACGATCAGAAAGCATCCGCCACGGAGCGTATACCATTAGAGTTCCCGGCACGCGCGCCGCCCCTGGGGGCGGGGGGCGAGGGCCGCACGCATAGTATTACTACGGCGGTGGACGCGGAGGTTGGGGCTGCTGGGGCGGCGGTGGCAGCGGGGGTCGCCGATGTCGGCCAGGAGCTGCCGCCCGACGACCGAGCCGACGACCCCCCCGATCGTGCGGAGGGTCGGCCGTGGCGCGGGCGGCACGGAATGGCGCCAGGGCGAGGACAAGGACAAGAGCGGCCTCCCGCCCGACAAGTCGAAGGCGGGCGCGCGGGTGCGCATTGCGGACGGCCCGTGGGCTGGCCGCGAGGGCGCCATCACCCGTTTCGGCACTGGCCTGGGAGGCGTCAGGCTCGACGCCGGTGGGCGGAGGGCAGGAGCCGGGGCCGCGTCGTGGACGTCGGCATCGCCTCCGTGCCGCTCAGCTCCCGAGCTCGCAGCCGGCATCGTGAAGCCCGTCCTCGTTCTCTTCTGAGCTCGCTGGCTCTCAAAGTTACGGTCTACCCTGGGGCCCCTCGAGAAAACTCCTCCTCCTCCTCCTCCTCCTCCTCCTCCTCCTCCTCCTCCTCCTCCTCCTCCTAGCTCCTGCTCCTCCTGCTCCTCATGCTCCTCCCTCCTCCTCCTCCTCCTCCTCCTCCTCCTCCTCCTCCTCCTGCTCCTGCTCCTCCTCCTCCTCCTGCTCCTCCTCATCCTCCTCCTCCCTCCTCCTCCTCCCCTCATCCTCCTCCTCCTCCTCCTCCTCCTCCTCCTCCTCCTCCTCCTCCTCCTCCTCCTCCTCATTCTCATTATCCTGAACCCCAGGCCCTTTCCCCAGGACAGGTGTTCATTCTGAGCCGCTCGCTGGCAGCTCTGGGAAGCCAGGAGGCGGAGCAAAACCTCAGGGCCCGCTTCCCTCACCGCTTCCCTCAGAGCCCGCTTCGTTCATGGCGATGCAGACTGCACAGGCCGTGGAGGGCGCAGGGCTGGAAACCGGAACCGGAAACCCGCGGCGCCACGGCGCCCGACCGTCCTCCCCCGGCGGCCACCGCGGGCGCACTGGCCAAAGGTGTGGAGAAGCAGGGCGGACGGGAATTTCCTGCCAACTCCTCCCATACCCCTGCCCCGCCACCCCCTCCACGCATTCTCCATCCTCCCTCCATCCTCTATCACCCCCCCTCATCCATCCCTCATCCCCCATCCTCGATCCTCCATCCCGGAGCCGTGTCCTCCCATATCCGCCACGTCCATTGCGAAACGGATCAACACTCAACAAGAGACTACCATTTAAATACGGCATGCAGTTCCCCAGCTGCTGAATTCAATTGGGCGGTCGGAACGACGGCGGTGCACTTTTCCACGGGCCCGAAATCCGACCCCGAGGTCGAAAAAGTTCGAAAACCTCTCCAAATCCATAACATCGAGCCTGCCCCCTTTCTCGCACCTCATACCCCCAGACGGCCAGAAAAATTGCTGGGTAACCTCATACCCCCAGACGGCCCCTCCTCTTCCCGACGCATTGAGGAGCACGTTTGTGCCCCCCCCCCCCACACCACGCACAGTGCAGCACTTCGCCGCACTCAGCCCAGCACCACCAGCACCACGACGACGAAAGGGAGCTCACCCATGCTGGGCCGTGAGCCGCTGCACACCAGGATGCACACACACTCCGCGCAGAAAGTGTCCTCGCACTCGCAACCCACGCTCAGGATGACGTCATCACCATCACAGATGGGGCCCGCGTACACCGCGCAAGCCTCCTCGTCGCAATTAGCCGCGTCTCAGACCAGCGCATGTCCCAATGAACACATGAACACCACCAGCGGCACCCCGAGAACTCCTCCTGCGCGACCATCCCGACGACGACGGCTCGCCCCCCACCCTCAGAACCGTCCACCGTGGGGGGTGGGACCCCACGGCAGGAAGCTGACCAGCTTGGACACCAGCGCGTCGATGAAGTCCCTTCGGCGGACAAAAGGCTGAACACGACCACCACAGCGCTGAGGAAGGCGTTCCATGACCTGGCGGTGCAGCTCCTCCAGGCCACGAAACACTCCGCCTCGGCCCTGGGAACACTCCGCACGAGATCCGTCCCTCCTGGCGCCAGCAGCACCTCCTGCTCAGACACCTCGACGCAGTCCAGCATCTTCACCTCGGCAGGCCCAGCGTGCTCCTGCTTGATCGTCATCTCGTTGCACACCTGCACCTTGTCCTTCCTCTCTTTCTTCTTATTAGTATTCGTTTCTTCCTGGTATCATTAGTATTGTTGTTAACATGCGCATTGTTTGTATGGTTGCTTCTTACTATTAGTAATAGTAGTAGTAGTATGCTTTTTCTTCTTACCATTATTATGATGTTTCATATCAGTACTGATGTGCCCGCGCGACTCCACCCCCACCCCAAGCCTGGGGCCAGCCTGCGCGCGCCGCAGCTCATCCTCCACAGCACGATGGATGCAGACACCCTCGGCGACAGTGAAGGGCCACGCTGCGGCGCAGGTTGTCCAGCCACCGCGGCTGGCTGCCAGCTGCCAGCGCCAGGAGCGCAGGGAGGATGCTGCAGAGGCGGTCCGCGAGGTCGGCGTCTCCCACGAACGACAACAGGACCTCCTCCGCCAACTGCAGCTACGCCTCTGTACGACCAAGCTCCGCGGTGAGATTCGCAACGGCACGATCCGCAGAATGCCGTGCCAACCGCCTCCTATCCTTTCGCTCAGCGGCAGAACGCCACGGTTGCGCATCGCCCGCAGCCTGCCGTGCCATCTCAAAGATCTCGCCGACACCAGCAACACCGCCTCCGGAAAAAGGCTCCTCCTCCTCCTCCTCCTCCTCCTCCTCCTGCTACTCCTCCTCCTCGTCCTCCTCGTCCTCCTCATTATGCTCGGTCTCCGTCTCCGTCTCCGTCTCTGTCTCTGTCTCCTCCTCCTCCTCCTCCTCCTCCTCCTTCCTCCTCCTCCTCCTCCTCCCCTCCTCCTACTCCGCCTCCTTCTGTCTCCGCCTCCTCCTCCTCGCGCCTCCTCCTCCTCCTCCTCCTCCCCCCCCCCCTCCTCCTTCCTCCTCCTCCCCTCCCTCCCCCTCCTCGCCTCCTCCTCCTGCTACTCCTGCTACTCCTCCTCCTCCTCCTCCTCCTCCTCTTCCTCCTCCTCCTCCTCCTCCTCTTCCTCCTCCTCCTCCTCCTCCTCCTCCTCCTCCTCCTCCTCTTCTCCTCCGCCTCCGCCTCCGCCTCCGCATCCGCCTGCCTCCTCCTCCTCCTCCTCCTCCTCCTCCTCCTCCTCCTCCTCCTCCTCCTCCTCCCCTCCTCCTCACCACCACCACCCCCACGCACCACCACCAACCACCACCGACCACCACCACCACAGCCCCCACCACCAACTTCGTCGTCAAATATCATCATCATCATCATCATCATCTCATCATCTCATCATCATCATCATCATCATCATCATCATCATCATCATCATCATCATCATCATCATCATCATCATCATCATCATCATCATCATCATCATCACCTCCGAAGAGGGCCCCAAGTCGCCAAAATCGTTGATTTTGATTGGTTTTTTCTATGTTTTTTGCGTTCTGGCCTTTTGGTTTCCAGACGCTCCAAGAGGGCCCAAGAGGCCTTCAAGACTGCTCCAAGACGGCCCACGAGGCTCCCAAGACGGCCCCGAGAGCGCCCCCCAGACGGCCCAAGTGCCGCCCAAGGCGGACCAAGAGGCCCCAAGACGGGCCCAAGAAGGGCTCAAGAAGGGAACCGAGAACTGAGAAATCGAGCCCTCCGCCCCAGAAGGCGCCCAGGACCCCGAAAGAGACCCCAAGAGACTCTCCAAGACACCCCCAAGACAATAAGCTCCCGTGAGGCCCCAAGAGGACCAACAACGTCAGGCCCCAGGCCCCAAAAGGACCAACAAATACCGCCAAGAGCCCGCCGAAAGCCCCCCAAGAGACCGTCACGAGGCTTCAAAACTGCCTCTAAGAGGCTCCCGAAACACCCCAACAACGCTGATTGCGGTGAAGCGCCGTGAAGCCCCAGGACGACCCACAAATACCGCGAAGAGACCGCCGAGGGCCTCCCAAGAGACC
>CAUYUJ010001305.1:0-63182 GCA_963575745.1 Prorocentrum cordatum
TCCTCCTCCTCCTCCTCCTCCTCCTCCTCCTCCTCCTCCTCTTCCTTTCCTTCCCATCCTCCTTATCACTCTTTTAATTCCCGTCCTCCTCATCCTCGTCCTCCTTGTCCCCGTCTTGCTCCTCTTGCCCCCTCCCTCGTCCTCCGCCTCCTCCTCCTTCGCCTTCTCCTCTTCGCCCACCCCCCGCGCGGGCCCGGAGATGGCCCCAACGTGCCGTCCAGGCCGGCCTCCCTCGCTGTTTGACTATGCGTCTCTTTGTCTTTTCCCCCGCCAGCTCTCATGGGCATCGCTTCTGGATGGGATCGTGGGAGTACCTTTGGGTGCGCGGGCGCGCGGAGCGAGTCGAACGCCGTGCAAGCAGGGGCAGGCTGTGCCACAAGCTGAAAAAAGAGGGTGGCGAGCAACACCACGCACAGAACTGGACGGAACCCAACGCAGCCAAAACTGCGCGGACGGCACCGCGCGGCACCGGGAACACGTCCATGTGGGTGCCGAACTGGACGCAGATGCAATGGACGAGCGACCCCACGGCGACGAAGGATGAGTGCCACACTTACCCAGGACGGCGGTGACCAGGAAGGAAAAGGGCGAAACGGGCCAACGATTCCCCAGGTACCTTGCCGAACACGTAGCACAGGACACTGTAGGTCTCCACGACGTAGAACAGCGAACGGACCAGCAGGTGTAGCGAAAGCGCCAACGAGACGAACAAGAACGGCGGGTGAGTAGCAGTCGTGGAAGGAAGCGGCCTCCAGGAATCGCGTAGAACGCGCAGAGTCGCGACACGCAGGAGACAAGCACAGCGAAGAAGGAACGGAGGACGGGCGGGCTGCGGCCGCTCCAGGACCTCCCCCGTGAATTTCAAGTGCGAGGAGGAAGCGGGGTTGGCCGGGCGGCGGCCGCTCCGCGCCCTCCAGCGGGCAGGCCAGAAGCCCCCAGGCGAGGCAGACTGACTGCAAATGCTGAGCAGGGAGCAGGGCCACCTCTCGCCAGCAAGGAGCTGCTGCGCGACCAGGGGCAGCGCGTGTTGGGCGGCCCGCGGGGCGGCTGCAAGCTGGTAAACAGGGCCAAGGGTGACGGAACAGTGGGCGATGGGGAGCGGCAGCTGATCGCTGCAAATGCACGGAGGACAAGATGGAAGGCAATGGCGAACCCCAGGAGCAGCTGATCGCTGCAAAACATGGACAGTGGAAGCGAGTCCAGGAGAACCCCAGGGAACGAAGCAGGAAATGATGCAAGGCCCAGGAACGCTCCTCCCCAGGGTTTCGTGGCCGTCCTGGAGCGCGGCTGCCTGCCTGGACCCAGGGCGCCTGTCTCCGCGGCGGGGCATCGCCTTGCCCGCGTCATCGCCATGCCACAGGTACCGCCCGCGCAGCTGTTTCCAGTCAGCCCCGAGGTGCAGCGCGTCGCCCATGGACCGCGCGTCCCCTTTGCGGTGGCGGACAGGGTCCAAGAAACTGACGCGCGTTTCCTTGTCGTGCCGGAGCGGGTCGAGCGCTGCTCCGGAGCCAGGCGAGGCGTGCTTCTGGACGAACGCACGCTGGGCACCTGTGAACACCGCTCCCAGGGTGACTTGGAGTCGCTTGATCTTTTGCCCGGGGGCCCCCCGTAAACGCCCCACTGCGAGCCTTCGATCTTGACTTTGTGAAGCTGCTTTCCCGTGTCGGGGTCCACGGTTTCAGGCCGCTGGCGGACGGCGCGCCACCCGTCCCCGTCGGGCGTGGCGGCTCGCTGCTTCCAGGCGTTGCTGCTGCTGCTGCCGCCGTGCTCGCCGCCTGTCGTCTGTCGCCCGTCAGACCCCGCCAGGCCGTCGACGTTGCCGGGCGCCAGGTTCCGCCCCGCGGGCGGCGATGGGGGCTGGAGGATCGCCAGTTCTCGGGGCCAGGCCTGGCGTCCAGCCGCTCCCAAACAGACGTGCCAGCGGCGCGCGCTGGCCATAGTGCCATCGCTCCTCGGCGCTGGGACTCACACTGTTGCGGGGGATGGCGGCGCCAGGATGGGGCGCATCCCTCCGCGCGTCGCTGTCGCGGACTGGAGGGTCAGTCGAGGAAGTGCGCGGGCGGGTGGTCGCCTGCTCCTGCTCGTCTGGCATCCCCGGCTTCTGTTCCGACGCCTGCTCTGTCCCCAGGTCGACGGCGTCGGCGTCGACGCCGTCGGCGTCGTCGTCGTCGTCGGCGTCGTCACCTCGGCGTCGTCGGTCGTCTGCCGCCTGTCAGACCCCGCCAGGCCGTCGACGTTGCCGGGCGCCAGGTTCCGTCCCGCGGGCGGCGAGGGGGCTGGAGGATCGCCGCTGCTCGGGGCCAGGCCCGAGTGTCCAGACGCTTCCAGGCAGACGCGCCAGCGCGGCACGCTGGCCGCAGTGCTGTCGCTCCTGGGCGCTGGGATTCGCAATGTTGCAGGGGATGGCGGCGCCAGGATGGAGCGTATCCGTCCGCGCGTCGCTGCCACAGGCTGAAGGGTCAATGGAAGTGCGCGGGCGGGTGGTCGCCTGCTCCTGCTCGTCTGGCACCCCCGGCTTCTGTTCCGACGCCTGCAACGTCCCCAAGTCGACGGTGTCGGCGTCGGCGTCGACAGCGTCGTCGTCGTCGTCGTCGTCGTCGTCGTCGTCGGCGTCAGCGTCGGCGTCGGCGTCAGCGTCGGCATCGCCGACGGCGTCGGCGTCGTCGGCATCGGCGTCGTCGTCGGCGTCGTTGGCGTCGGCGTCGGAATCGGCGTCGGCGTCGGCGTCAATCAGCGCGGGTGGGCTCTGCCAAACGGGCCCACCACATCCTCCAGGCCTCTGTCGAGACACCGGCCGCGCGGGGATGGAGGGTCAGTCAAGGAAGTGCGTGGGCGGGTTGTCGCTTGCTCTTGCTCGTCCGGCGCCCCTGGTTTCTGCTCCAACGCCTAGGTCGACGGCGTTGGCGTCGGCGTCGTCGGCGTCGTCGTCGTCGTCGGCGTCGGCGTCGTCGGCGTCGGCTTCGTCGGCATGAGGGCAGGCCGCGCTCGTGCCAGGACAACTGGCGACGGCTGACGGCGCAGGGGGGGCCTTGCACGCTGCAGGACAACGGCTGCGCAGCGCCGCCCTCCCCCATCTCCTCCGCAGAAGGGGCCGTCATCTCCAGATGGGCGTCTGCTCGTCGCCACTGTCCTGCGTGAGCATTCCCCAGGCAGGCGAATGATCGTCGCCGGTGCCCTGTGTAAAACTTCCCCACTCAGGCGACTGATCGTCGAAAATGCACCCTGGGAAACGGGAGGAAAAAAGGGAGGGGGGGCTTCATCTCCAGGTAGACGACTGGTCGTCGCAAATGTTCTCTTTGAGTCATCCTCAGGTAAACGACTGATCGTCGCAAGTGTCATGCGTGATCTTCCCCAGGTAGGCGACTGATCGTCGCAAATTTACTTCGGGAAACGGGAGGGGAGGAGGGAAGGGGGGGCATCGTCTCCAGCGACTGATCGTCGCAAATTCTCTCTGTGGATCATCCCCAGGTAGGCGACTGACCGTCTCATGATACGGGAGGTCTGTGCCGGGCCAACCAGGTCCTGACGGCGCAAGCGACACGCTAAGCCCAGCGAGCGGATTGCGTGTCTCTCCACCTGGCGGCGCAGAAGGCCACAAAGAGCTCGGGACGTTGGTGCGGGCGCCACACGTGGAGCAGGTCAAGTTGCCATGGCTGAACATGCCGATGATCGCAACCGTGGTCCGGCGAAAGGTGGCGATCAGGGCCGCCAACTCCGTCTACTTCTCGGCAGCGCTGCTGGCCGATATCTCCTGGAAGCCGACGCCGCCCGTCATGGCAACGTTGCGCGGCCCGCGGTCTGGTCTTGGGGCAGCACGCTGAATGCAAGGTACGCCACGATCTGCGCCCAGTCCGCGGTGGGAGCCGTGTCGCCCCGCGCGGAGACAGCCAAGCCGTCCTGGAGGGGCATGCCGATGTCCGCCACCCAGGCCGTGCGACTATATCGGCACTCTCGGTCATCAGTTTCTTATGCTTTTCCCCGGCGTGGTTGGACGTCGGCACGCTGAAGCCGAAGTCGCCGGCCGTGGCGGATGGCGGCGGCCACGTAAACACGCTCTGCCTGGCGAGCGGATAGCGCATCGCTCCGCCCCGCGGCGCAGGAGGCCAGGAACAACTTGGGACATTATGTGCCCAACCGGCCGCGGGGACCGTGCAGGTCGCGCGAAGACCGCCCAGGATACCGGCGGACCTCAGGCCAGCCAGAAGCGACAGGTAACAGGGTGGTTTGCCGGTGATGTTGGGCGCGATGTAGCCCGTGGTGGTCATGTTACTGTTACTGTTACTGTAGGGGTTCTCGCGCCCGTAGGCGGCCCCCGATAGCCTGGGGACCTCCAAAAAGCATCACTTCCCCCGGAGGGGGGGGGGCGACGAAGGACGGCGGGGCCCGGGACCCTGCGCCGGGGGGGAGAAGGGGGAGACGAGGGAGGAGGAGGAGGAGGAACGAGGAGGGCACAGGGGGAGCCAGGGACCCGCAATACCTCGGCGACCCCCCCCCAGGGAAGTGCGCGATGGACGCCCTGCCACCCGAACCAAAACTCCGAATAGGATCGTCCGATTGGAGGGGACGGGTGAAGGGGTGGGACCCGCCTGCCCCTGGCATCTCCCGGTGCGTACCTGATGGCCGAGGCAACAACGAGATCTTAGAATGCAGGGGGCGTCTGGGGGCTACTGGCTAGACCAACGATATCTTAGAATGCAGGGAGCCGCCCTGGCGCCCCATCTGCCTCACCAGACCACCCGCCTAGACGCCCCGCTGCCTCAACCACCCCGCGCTCCCAACCAACCACAACAACAACAACAACCGACACACACCCCGGCCGCGGCAGCGCCACCAGGGTTCAAGACCCCCGCCCTCTGGGGAACGGCGCAAGGCCGAACCCCGGTACATTGGGCGACCCGAAGGCGAAGGCGGTGCAATGCAGCCGATCTGGAGGAAACACCTAACGAACCTCATTCCATCCCCCTGATCCCCCCGTCCAATAACCCCCCGCCACCGCTTCTCACTCCCAATATTGTTCGGCAGGCGCCCCACGCACGAATCCAGGCTATCACCTTAGGACCAAACACAACCAGCCGGGCACAATCCCACACAACGCCACCGGGGGAGGTGGTCAAGCTTATCCCCGGTGTCCACTCCAGGAGCATGACCAAGGGAAGCACCCCGAGGGGCGCTAACCGCCCAAGGCCACGCTGCCCCAGAGCACGGTGTCCTCCCACCCCTGGACACGAGCACCAAGCGGCACCACGAAAAACACAAGCGAAAGGGAGACGCGGACCCTCCCAGGTGGGCGGGCCTGGAGAGGGTCTCGTCTGGGTTTGCCGGAGCGGCCCGCCGAATCCCCCAACCGGCACAACCGGACGAAAGCCCCCGACGCGACCCCCCGTTTCCCCTGGCCCGGCCGGGCGGCCTGGACACCTCTTGGGCCAATCGGGTACCCGAATCGAAGAAACACGACCTCAGCACACCACGCTCCTGTCCGACTCGGCGGTCTGTGGACGCGCCGGTCGAGATGGCGAGTCTCGACCCGGCGCCGCGGCCCCAGGAGCAGGGCGTGGGGTGGTAAACACAGTGGTGGCACGCCCAACTGGGGAGAGGCTTCCTTAGGCACGTACCTTAACAGACACATCCCTCTCACAGCCCTCCCCCTCCCCATTCCATCCCTTTCGAAGACCCGTTCCTAGTAACTCGAAGCAGACATCTATCTCGCTCTCCGCCGTGCCGCCACCCCCCGTGGTGGTCATAGTGCGCGGCCGTGTTTCAGCTCTGTCTGGCGCCTGCTGGCGAGGTCCTCCGCGCTACCGTCCGCGAAGGGCCCGATGGGTTCCCAAATATACGCGGGGCCCTGCCCGCCGGTGATGTCTGAGGTGACGCAGCTTATCGTCGTCAGCACGGACACACGACGTGACCCAGCTTTGTTTGGCGCCGGCTGGCGAAGTTCTCCGGAGCCACCATCCGCTGTGAGGCCAGCGGAATCCCAGCCAACGGGGCCCCGCATGCCCAGCTCGCTCCCGAGCGCGCGCAGCGGGGAGCCCGTGCAGCACGCCCAGTCGTCCCAGGCGGGGCCGGCCGTGCCGTCATGGAATTGAACATGACGTTGGTCACCAGTATGGCCAGACGACTGTTGGTGATTTCTGCCGCCAGCTTCTTCCGCTTGTCCTCGGCGCCGTTGGGCGCCAGCACGTGGAAGCTGAAACCATCCGCCGCGGCGGCAGCCGTGGGGAGCGCGCCACAGGCGCCGGCGCCACGCCAGCCGCCGCGGAGAGGGCAGCAGCCGCGGCCACCGCGCCAGCGGCGCCCGTAGCCGAGCCGGCAGCCGCCGAGGCCGCGGCGCCGGCCGCCGCGCGAGCGGCCGCGGCGGCGGGCGAGACGGCGGCGGCGGCCGCCACGGGAGCGCCAATTGGCCTGGCCCACGCTGGCCGCGGCAGCCGCCCGAGCGGCCGCCGCAGGGAGCGGGGGGCCGCAACCGCGAGGGAGCGCGCAGCAGCCAGACGGGCGGGCGGCCGCGGCGCGGGCCGAGTCGGCCGCCACGTGAGCGGCGCCGGCCAGCGGCTGGCGGGCAACCCCGCAGCCGAGCCAGGGGGGCCGCCGCGGGCGGCAGCCAGGGTAGCGGCGAGCCGCGCGGCCGCCGCCCGGCGCTGAGCGCGGCGCAACGCCGTCGATCCGCGGCTCGCCAGGAGACGGGGACATGGCACCAGGGGAGGGGCGCCGGGAAGAGGAGGCCCCTCCCAGCGTCCCTGAGGCCGGCCGAATCAAGGGGGAGACTACGGCCCCCAGGCCGCGCCGGCCAACCTCAAGCCAGAGCGCCTTGAGCCAGTGGGGGCTACGGAGCTCGTGGGAATACGCGAAGCTTCAAGACTTGCACATTGGAAACCATCAGGTGTTTCAAGCTGTTCGGCTTCTCGCGCCTCTTGGCTCGAGATGTTTCCAAGAGGGCTCGGAGGAGGCGAAGAGCCCAAACTAACCAATGTGATTTTCAGTAGAACTGCCAGACGGCCTGGGACCGCTCCAAGAAGGCTCCAAGATGACCCACCCAATCGAGCCCAGAGACAGCCCCAGGGGACTCCAAGATGGGGCCCACGAGAGCCCGACGAGCCCCCCAAGGCAGCCCCGACAGACCCCCCAGGCGGGCAAGACGGCCCAAGCCAGCACCAGGACGGCCCAAGAGGGTCCCAAAGAGGGCCCCGAGGCGGCTGCACAGGAGCCCAGGAGAGCCCCTGGAGAGCCCCCCCCCCAAGAATCGAAGGGCCCTCGGGGCGTCCGTTCCGTGAAGGGGTGCCAGGGCCAGAATCACCAGACAGGCCCACAAGGACAAGGACGGCCTCGTGAGAATCCCAGGAAGAAAAAGGAGGATAACGAGGGGCCGGGGGAGGATAACGGGGAAGGGAGGACGAGAGGGGGGGGGGGGAATGAGGACGGCGACGAGGATGAGGGACACCCCGAAACGACGCGGAAGAGCTGGTCGCGTGTTACGGATCCGGATCTCTGATGGCGAGGGACGAGAGGTGTCACATGTGATGGCCCTGCTCATCATTCGCACCCACCCCTGCCCCCTCCTCTACTTCCTGCTACTCCGCCCCCCTTCCCATTCCTCCTGTCCTCCTCGCTTCCCTCATCCCCCTCCTCCTATCGCCCTCCATTTCTTCCACGTCCTCCTGTGCTCCTCTTCCTTCTCATGCTCGCTCCCAGCGGGCCCTTGAGAGCCCAAAGAGCGACGCAGATCAGGAGGTGGAGCAAAGAGAAGATAGGGAGGACAGAATGGGACAGGCAGAAGCGGGCAATCGCGCAGAACGCAGACCACTTAGTGGCACAACCCTCGAGCCAGGATGGAGGTCCTGGCGCGCTCCTGGCCCAACGACTTGTGGCAGACGTTCAGGGGGCACTGGCGGGGAGAACGATAACATCCTCTTGCCTTGCTTCTGGCGACGGCTATCCCTGGCGGGCCTTACACCAAGCCGAAGCTTGTGAGGCAACTCATTGGATGCCTCCGTAAGAACGATTCGGCCAGATTCGGCCATTCTGCCAGATTCGGCCGGATTGAGCGGGGCATTCAGCCTTACCAGACGCGATGTATCAAACTTACACTGGATGATGCTGGTTTCGGCTGGTTTTCCTCCACGGAGAGACCAGCGCCGATGCTGAAGTGCACCTCCCGGGAGGTGCATCCTAACAGAGCCACCTCTGCGGCTCCCGGGCGCCCGGTGCCCCCCACACTCCTGCTCCGTCGCCTGCTGCCCGAGGGACGCCACGCCATGGCGGCGGGCAAGGCTGGCGTGGGCAGCGGAGCATGCACGTCCGCTGAGCAAAGGCTTGCTGGTGGCCAAACAAACTGCCCCTCCGATGCACTTCAAGTCGTCTGCCGACGGCGCGAGGAGGGCTGACTGCGTGGTGGGGCCAGTGATGTTGCTGATTGAGTTTGGATGCGCCAGCAGCCCTTCTTCACCATCATCAGGAGGAGGCTGTCCCCTGCCCGTCAACTCACCATGGTCTCAACTCCCCTGGGTGCCGTCGGTCCGCACGAGATTCGACTGCTCTGGTAGACACAGCCATGGCATACGAATCATTCACTTCCTGCTTCAGCGAGTGCCACGTCTATAACTCCCGAAATCATCTCCTCCTTGCTTCCGCAATACGCTCCCTGGCATCCCCTCTGCTTCTTCTCATATACGCCCTTCATCATGGGTCACTTCACTCTCTGGATGGCTTGGCAACTTCTGGTATGAATCCGCTCTCTTTGGCAAATGGCGGCATCCCTTATCCCAGCGCGCCGTTTCTTGATGCGCTCGGCATACTTCTCGCAGGTCAGCCGGGAGTGGTACGGCTGAGCGTTTTTTAACACAGGACCTCCATTACCCTGTCTGCCACGAGGTTAGACAGTGCTGCTCATCTGCCCTCCCAAGCGAAAGAAATTGTTTCGTTTGTGCATTCGCCAGAAATCATCTGGATAGAGTGGGCTCGCCAGGCACGCTCGCCAGGTGCCAAGCAAACCCGACCACGTGTATGATCATTCCAACCAGCTCGGCACGCGCTGGCCAAAGAGCGAGGCCTTCGTGGCAGGACTCGACCAAGGAGGACGGCGAATCACCCCGATGGAAGGCGAGGGTGTTCGTGTGTTGTTGTGTTTGTGTGTTTGTGCGTTCGTGTGTTTGTGTGTTTGTGTGTTCGTGTGTTCGTGTGTTTGTGTGCTTGTGTGGTTGTGTGTGTGTGTGTGCTTGTGTGTTCGTGTGTTTGTGCGTTTGTGTGTTTGTGTGTTTGTGTGTTCGTGTGGTTGTGTGGTTGTGTGGTTGTGTGGTTGTGTGTTTGTGTGTGTGTGTGTGTTTGTGTGTGTGTTTGTGTTTGTGTGTGGGCGCGCGTGTGTGTGTGTGTGTGTGTGTGTGTGGGGGGGGGGGGGAGGGCAGGTCCTCTCGGAAGGGCGGCGGGGCTTCCCCAGAGGCCCCCAGGCCTTCCGAGGAGCCGCCCGCCTGGGCGCCCGAAATGTCACTCTGCACGGACCTTGCAGACGTGCTGCAGCGGACTTTTGCGTGGATTCCTGTCAGCTCAAAACCCTGAATTGGCGAGCGAAAAACGAAGTGAATGTCACGTGGAGTTCTTGTAATCTTCGTTCCTGAAGTCCTGAACGAAATTCTTCAGGACAGTCCGGGCCCATCCCATTGTGTACCAAACGAGATCCACTCTGCGATGTTGGCGCCATGAGATATGGGTTCCTCATCTCCTCGCCCAAGCAAAGACGGCATAAGCATTAACGTTTGGAGGTCCGTGTCGATTTCTTGGATCGGCGATCGACACCCCTCCAGTCAGGAGGACCTCCAGAAGCTCATGCTTCATCTGCCGCGTGCCGCTCAGCCTTCTCTTCGGCCTATCTGCTGGAGCGCCCTGGCGCGTCCGCGGACCTCCAGAAGTTTATGCCTTGTACTCCACGTGCTGTTTTCCCGGCACACACACACACACCCTAGCGGCTTGTGCGCAGGGGTTGTACCCCTAATAACTATTCTACATTGCCCGGTGCGTGATGCCGGACCGACGGAAAATTCGGTGGCCGATCATGACCACCCATAGTGGCCCCCCTCGTGAACTGTGCGCTAAAGCTTCGAGTAATTGGGGCATCGGCTGCAGAGTTGACCTACGCACCCCGACATAGATTTTCCAGTCGACTCCATGAAGCATGCTACGTCTTCCTTTTAGATACGACGAGGAGGCCAGTTCTGGGATAACTCAATTCTGCAGTCGACCCCCTACTCGAAAGCTGTTCGAGATGTTCTGTAGCAAGCAAGGATGTCATTTCTTCCTCGGCTGTTCTGCCGGAGCGCCCTGGCGTCAGGAGGAGACCTCCGCAGCCCGCAGAGAGAAATAAAAAACAGGGGAGGGATGACTGGCAAGGGGCGGAAGCATCGACCTGGAATCGGCAGTACATCGCCAATAGATCCGCGATCGGCCCCCGATAGCGAATCCGCAGCTTCCTGGGCGGGGTTGGGCCATCAGAGCCCTATATACGTGATCCATGGGCGAGTGGAAGTGGAAGCGTACCCCCCGCCTCAGACCCCCGACGTCATGTTTTTTCGTCTGTGTCCAAACGTCGACGCCGAGAGGTCTCGACCCATTCCCCAGGACCAAATGTTCATCCTGAATCGTTTTTTGACGGCCCCGAGGCCTGGACCCCCCCGCCCCATGGAGGCCGAACATAGCGAACAACCTTGCGCCTCGAGTTTCGTACTGGCTCGAGGGCGTCTGGGGGACTTGGACGCACGGGATGGGCACGGAAGAATGGGCACTATGCCCAACAACAAATGTTGTCCAAAACCGACAGCGGCAGCTGTTGGGCAGGCGCCCTTCTGTCCCAGATGGACGACGTCCGCGGCGGCACCGACAGCGAATCCTGTTCGAAATGAAAGGGAACTGCGGTCGGTCCTCCTGCCAACTCTTGCTGTGCCCGTTCCGTGGTGAAGACACCCTCGCAGCCCGCAAGGGGCGGGGGGGGGGGCGCGAATGATGGGGGGACGATACGTGGGGAGGGAAGAAAGGTACCCTTCTCGGGCGCCAGAGGCCCTCCCCATTCTGGGCCCGAAAGCACCCCTCCAGGGGCCCTGAAGGGCCCCTTCCTGCAGCACTCGCTGCCCCGCCCTTCACTGCCCCACCCCCCTGATGCGCCCCCCTCGGCAACACACAGGAGCGGCCCTGGGTAAGAGTGGCCTTCGGTGCGCGGCTTCTTGGGCTCCGAAGGGGGGGCCCAACACCAGCGCGCAGGACGCAACGATCGCATCGCGCTTGGCGATCGGAGGGGCCCCGATGAGCCCGCGCCACAGGTCACTCTGGCGAAGGATCACTTTTGCGTCTGTGCGCCCCTAGAGGCCTCCTAGATGGGGTCGGAGTAGATGGGGTCGGAGGATCTCGCCACACCGTCGATACATCGGCGATGCATCGGCGATGCATCGGCGATGCATCGGCGACATCGGCGATGCATCGACGACGTCGACGTGAAGCAAATCGGGCTGCACATCGAGCCGCATCGGCAATGTATTGGCGATGCGGCGCGGTCCTCCGACCCCATCTACTCCGGCCCCATCTAAGAGGCCTAGGGCCCCCCAACGGGGGGAGGGGGGGCGGGGCAGGCCGCCGGAGCCCTGGCCTGGGCCCCGCAGCGCAGGCACGACGTCTTGCGGCAGAGAGGGCACCTCGCGGCGAGGGGCGCGCCCACGGGCCGCGGCTGCCGGGCCGCGGCTGCCAAGCCTCTGGCTCCTCCTCCTCGTCCTCCTCCCCGCCCAGCGTCCTCATCCTGCTCCTGCCCCCTCCTCCTCGTCCCACGTCCCACGTCCCACGTCCCACGTCCCACGTCCCACGTCCTCCTCCTCCTCCTCCTCCTCCTCCTCCTCCTCCTCCTTATCCGCCTCCTCCGCCTCCGCCTCCTCCCTCCCGCAGCGCCGGGGGTCCCGAATCCGAGAGGGCCCCCAGGGCCAGGCGGGCGGCGCACGCCCGCGCCCGCGCTCGCCCGCGCCCACGCTCGCCCGCGCGCGCGGCCGCCGCGGCCGAGCCAGGCGGCGGCGGGGCCGGCGGCGAGGCAGGCGGCGGGGCCGGCGGCGGGGCCGGCGGCGCCGGGGGCGGCGGCGCGCGGTGCGGGCAGCTCCTCGGCCTCTGGCTCCTCCCCGCCCACTGCCTCCGCTTCTTCCTCCTCCTCCTCCTCCTCCTCCTCCTCCTCAACCTCCGAGCGCCGTGCTTCTACGGTTCGAGCCCCCCTTATCCTTGTCCACCTCCTCCTGCCCCCTCCTGCTCCCGCAACCCTTCCCGCATTTAGCGTTTTTTTGTTGTGTGTGCTTGCTTTTGGCCGCCACTTGTCGTTTTGATAGGTTTTCCACCAGCCGCGGCTTGCTTCTCTTCCTTTTTCTCCTCAAGGGGGGGGGGGAGAGGAGCAGGAAAGGGGGGAGGGGAAAAAGGGTAATGATGGCGGTGATGACGGTAAGCCTTCGCCAGTTGCCCCAAACGCATCAAACATCCAAAGAGGTCCACCGCCGACCCGAGGACTCCGCGCGGATCTCCGAGAGCTCAGATGCCTCGATCTTACCGCCCGCCTCCTCCTCCTCCTCCTCCTCCTCCTCCTCCTCCACTTCTCCCTCTCTCCTCCTCCTCCTCCTCCTCCTCCTCCTCCTCCTCCACTCCCCTCCTCCTCCCCTCCTCCTGCTCCTGCTCCCTCCTCCTCCTCCTCCTTTTGCTCCTCCCTCCTCCCCTCCTCCTCCTCCTCCCCCTCCTCCTCCTCCTCCTCCTCCTCCTCCTCCTCCTCCTCCTCCTCCTCCGGCGTCCTCCTCCCCCCCCTGCCCCCATTCCCCTTCTCCCTGTCTTGCCGCTGGTGGCGCGCAGCTGCACGCGGGTTCGCCAGGCCGGGGCGCGCCCCCGCGCCTGGCCGCTTCGCCGGGCCGGCACGGGGGCGCCAGCCGCCTTGAGGGCCTCTGGGCCCCCAACCGCCTCGAGGGCTTGTGGGCCTGTGGCCCCGCATGCTCGTCCATCGGCGGCGAGCGAGGGGGGCAAATGAGACGGAGAAGACCTTCTCAGGGGGCGCCAACCGCCTTGGGGGCCTCTGGGCCCCCAACCGCCTCGAGGGCTTGTGGGCCTGTGCCCCCTCATGCTCGTCCATCGGCGGCGAGCGAGGGGGGCAGATGAGGCGGAGAAGACCTTCTCAGAAGGCGGCGGGACGTCTCAGATGCCCTCTGCCTTCAGGGAGGCCTAGAAGACTTCTCAGGTGGCTGGGGGGCTTCCGGACCTTCTGAGGAGGATCTGTCTTTTTCGCATCCCCCCTCGCTCGCCGCCAAGTCCAACGTCTGTTTTTCCCCCCTGTCCCTCAGTGGGTCCTCCTCCTCCTCCTCCTCCTCCTCCTCCTCCTCCTTGATTTGGTACACGACTCGAGAGGGTGTGGGCACATGGCTGGAATATGGCCTGGTCTCGCGTGCCCGGGCCAAATCCTGCAGGTGCGCTCCATGGCAGGAGAGCCCAGAAAATCGAATCTGCAATTAAGTCGGGCCTGTCCCCCTACAGGGGGGTTGTCGACGAAACATAAAAGATACCCCCCAAAAAATACCCCAAAAAGGCCAAACAATACCCAAAACATAGTCCCCATACAATTTTTGGAATAGTTTTTGACTATGTTTGGGGTATTTGTTTATTCTTCGTCGAAAATCCCCCTGTAGGGGGACAGGCCCGACTTGAATCTACAAGTCGGATCGGCGACCGAAATGAACCGGATCGGCGGAAATCGGCAGCCGAATCGAGAGACCTGCGTCAGCAGGAACGGCCAGCAGAACCGGCAGAAATATCGGCAGGTCCACCTGGGGAAATCGGAATCCAGATCGGAACCCGAAGTCGACTCGAAGCCAGATCGGAAGCCATCGAATCGGACCCGAATCCGGAAACGCATCGAACTCGGGTCGGGCGAAAGGGTGGGATAGCAAAGGGGGGGTTTGAGAATCAGCTCACGTAGCTGATTTTCCCGGCGCCTCCCGGCGCCGGAGGCGGCCATGTATATCGAGGAATGGGCCCCGTGAGGCCGAAAACAGCTGCATGCAGCAAATTTCGTAACCCGTCCTTTCCCAATCCCCCCCCCTTTCGCCCGGCCCGACGAGCCCGCGGTCGAATCGAACCGCATCGAGCCGCGAGGCATCGCCGCGAGCCCTGCGCCGGCCGGGACTCTTCGAGGGGAGCCCCGGGCGCGCGCGGCGGAGAGAGGCCCGCGCCCCCTCCGCGGGCGCCCCCCGCGGTACGCGACGCGCCCCCTCGGAAGCAAGCGCGAGGTTTTTCACGGTGGCCGGCGCGCGAAGCGCGGCCCACGGGGTCCGATGCTCGTGTCTGCAGTCGCCAACTCCGGCGCGAGCGTGGACATATTGGGGTCCTGGGGCGCCGCCACGTGGCGGGAAGACCGTGTGCTTCATCTCGAGGAAAGAGAACTGTGCACATGCACCGATTCTGGCCAGGCCCATCCTGAGCCCAGGATCGGTGCATGCGCCCTCTTTACCGTGGCCAGGAATGTATGTGCACCGATCCTGGGTCAAGGATGGACGTTGTAAGGATCGGTGCATGTGCATAGTTCTCTTCGCCCGAGTGTCTGCAGTCGCCAACTCCGGCGCGAACGTGGAAATGTTGAGGTCCTGGGGCGCCGCCACGTGGCGGGAAGAACGTGCGCTTGATCTCGAGGGGAGTGCAAGGAACCCACAAAAAGATGGCACACGGCAGTCGGAAGCGGTTTAGGTACAGATATGGCGCACGAGCGCATACAAAGCAGATTGGGCCGAGGCCCTCCCAGAGAAAAACCAGGCACAGCAGACGCTCATCGGCTCTTGAAGCGGGAAGGCCCCGGGGAGTCCCAAACTATACCTACCTTCAACGACCGGCGTGCACGCGCCCAGCCGCGTGCACGAACACAGCCCCCCTCAGTCCGCAACGCGCGCGCAGTGTGGGAGGCCTGGACATTGGCACCAACACCAGCACAGGGGTTTGCCTCCACATGGGGAAGATGATCCTCGATTTCGGTGTTGGTGGTAATATTTCGGTCACCTTGGAAGCCAGAATATTACCACCAGCACTGAGATCCGGATCGTCTTCCCTCGGTGGATGCACACCGCCGATCTTGGTGTTGGTGTCAACCTCTAGGCCTGCGACAGTACGGGGGGAGGGAGGGAGCAGGGAGAGGGGGGTGGCAGGCCTCCTCAGCAGGGCGACGGGGCCTCCCAGGGGCCCTCTGGCCTCCAGAGAGGCCGTCTGCGTCTCGCGGGGGGGAGGCGCAGAGGACGCTGCTCCGGAGGCCGGAGGGCTCCTGGGCCTCCCGGCAGGCCCGCCCCTCCTCGCCTCGGCTGCCCCGATACGCCGCACGCGGCACGTGGCGTGTCGGCACGGGGCTCAACACGCAGACTGAAACCGCAGGCCTGGCGCGGTGCACTCGCCAAAAAAAAACGTGGACCAGCACGTGCCGAGCCCACACGCGGCGTGCCAACACAGACGTCTTGAACACCGGGCGCAGCAGGGCAGCTAAGCTCCTCACTACCCCCCCAGGCTCGCCGCCGAATCCTTTGACGCGGTGATCTTTGCCATCCGCGGCCCCGGGGGGCTCCCGACCCCTTCCCCAGGGGCAGCTTCCGCCCCGCATCCGTGCCCGATGGCCCCAGGGCCCGATCACGGGCCTCTGCGGGGCGGGGATCGGGGGAAGGCGCCGCGATTGACAAACATCACAACGTCCGAATCCTGGGACCGTCGATGCTGGATCTCCGATCCCAGGCCTGGCTCCCAGGACTTCCCGGGCGGCCCCCGCGGCCTCCAGAGCCACCCGCACGAGGCCCAGAGGGCCCCAGGAGCGCCGAAATGGAGCGAAAAGTCGAGGGCATCTTGGGCCAGGGGCACCTCTGGCGACCCCCGAGAGGAGGAGGAGGAGGAGGAGGAGGAGGAGGAGGAGGAGGAGGAGGAGGAGGAGGAGGAGGGAGGAGGGAGAGGAGGTAGGAGGAGGAGGAAGGAGCAGAAAGAGGAGAGAGGAGAAGAGGGGAGAGGAGGAGGAGGAGAGCCCGGAGGAGGAGAGGGAGGAGGAGGGAGGAGGAGGAGGAGGAGGAGGAGGAGGAGGGGCACCCCTGGCAACCCCCGACCGCAGAGTGCGCAGAGGCACGCTGCCGGAGCGACGGGCGGCGGGCGGCGGCCAGCGGGCGGCGCCTGAGGCGCGGCGGTCCGCCCTCCTCCAGCGCCACGCGCATGGGGCAGTCCGGGGTGGGGCACGCGCGCAGGTCCGCGGCCGAGGACACGGCCTGCTCCAGACCTTCGGGGGGGGGGCAGGGGCAGACACCCTCGAGTCACGAAGCAGTCCACGGCGCGAGGTGCTTCGCGCCGCTTCCGGCCTCCGGGGGACCTCGCCAGTCCTCGGGACCGTTGGCCCACGACTCTGGATGGAACCCCGGCCCCAGGGAATCGGTGGAGAGCTCTGGGGGTCCGAAGATGTGGAAGAATCATGGCAACAGGGTCTGGGCCTGATGCTGTTAGAGAACGGCGTCATGCTCACCATTCTGCAGGCGGCTCAGAAGTGCCGCCGCGCTACAGCAAGGAGGGAGCGAAACGAAAGTGTCCCCTGCAACAGGGCTACTGTTTCGCGGCCTCGGTGAGCTGCGTCGCGCCGCGTGGGAATGTCTCGTGTGTACGTCTGCACTTATGTACGTGTGTATGTATGTTTGCATGCTTGTATACACGCGCTTTTCCCTCGATTCAACCATATATGTATACATGTCTACACATTTATAGATGTACATAAGTATGCATATGTATATCTATGGGCGATTTCGGAAACCCTGAACCCAGAAACGCTTTCATCTCTTGAGGACAAAATATTTCACTTCCGCCGGCTTCCCTTTCGCCGGCTTCCGCCAGCTTCCGCCGGCGGAAGCGGCCTAGTTTCACTTCCGCCGCCCTTCCACCGCCCTTCCGCCGAGGAAGACATGACAAATCCTTCGATCCTCGAGGGCAAAGCCCTATTTGGAATGCCCATGTACATGCATATACACACTGCACACGCTCTTCCCGCCCCATCCCGCTCTTCTCCGAGGCCGCCCACGGCGACGGGCAGGCCGCCAGCAGCCTGGAAGGGCGCAACACCAACGCACCAACGACATTCCCTGAGATCCTGGCGTTGCATTGTTTTCACAACGGGCGTTTTCGCCTTGATTCGGGCCTGGGGACCCTCGCAGACCGATCCGCCTCGAAAAATGACCCAGAAAGATGAGGTCGGGGGCTCTGGTTGCGATCTTGTGCGATGCTGCAATTTTTCTGCAACGTCAGATCTCAGGGTGACAACCGAGCGGATCGAACCGGGTGAACGCATCCCACTGCGTCGCGGCCGAACCGAGCGAATCGCGGACACCCGTCCTCCCACCCTTCTCCTCTCCTCCGCCTCTTCATCTCCCCTTCTTCCTTCTTCCTAACGGCACCGAAGCACGAACGCTAAAGAGATGCAACACATTAAACATAGGAGGAGGGGTGGAAGAGGATGAGGAGGATGAGGAGGAGGAACGCCCGTGGCTCCAAGGGATCAGCTCGCCTAGGCGCACCGGGGGGCGACTGGCACCTCAGCGTCGGCGAGTGTGGAAGTTGTGCTTCGGACGGTCTGGAGGAGACCGCCCCTCAGGAAGGAGGAAGAAGAGGAAATGGCGCGCCCAGGCGGAGCTCGGCGCGAGACGCCCGTCACACCTGGGCCATGTCCTCAGTCAGTGCGCCTGCTTGCACGGGAAGCGGGGAGGAGGAGGATGAGGAGGAGGAGGAGGAGGAGGAGGAGGAGGAAGAGCAGCAGCAGCAGCAGCAGCAGCAGCAGCGAAACCGTCCTCGTGTTCTCCTCCTCCTCTTCCTCCTCCTCCTGCTCCTCTTACCTTCCCCCTCCCTTTCCTCCTCCTCCTTCTCCTCCTCCTCCTCCTCCTCCTCCTCCTCTTCCCCTTCGCCTGTCCCCCGCGTGCCCTCCCCCCAAAACCCTGTCCCCCTCCCGCTGCGGAGACGAGCTGCTCAGAGACGGGCTGGTGGGGATGAGCAGGAGGCGGACAGCGATGGCGGGCAAGAGGAAGAGGAGGAGGAGGAGGAGGAGGAGGAGGAGGAGGAGGAGGAGGAGGGAGGGAGGAGAAGGCAGAAGACGAAGGCCAGATGCGGGATCCAGCCCCCGCACTCGGGGCACTGCTTCCGCGGGGCTGGCCTCAGCCCGCTGGCTGCCACCGCTCAACGGCGGCACGGCGGGCGACATCAGCCAGGAGTACGAGGACATCGAGGTGCTCCAGCTACGGAACCTGCAGGTACATGGACGTGACGAGCCCGACGGGGCCTAGGCCGCTGCGAGCTGCGGCGCGCAGGAGCAAATGGAGTGCCCTGTCACTCTTGGCCGCCGCCATGACGAACGTGCGAGCTGATGGCGAGCAGACGTACGTGCCGAAGTACGACCAGTGCAAAAGCATGTACGATACGTACAACACCAAGTACGACACCACGGACGACAAGGCCGAGCAGCCCGAGGGGTGGCCAGGTACATTGTCGTGGAGATGCCGGTGGACCACGGCTACGCCGCCCACGACGAAGACGACTACGACGCCTACAACGACTACGACGAACACAATGGCTACGACGACTGCGCCGCGTACGGCTTCCTCACCCTGCCGCCAACCGTGCCCGCAGAGTTTCGAGGGCCACCAGGGGAGCTTCGAGGGCCACAGCAAAGCTACGACGGAATGGCGGAGAGCTGTGACGGCGCGACGGCAAGAAGCAGGACTTCGAATACCACTCGCACAGCCACCAGGGCCACCAGTAAAACTTCGAGACTGGCTAGCTGAGCTACGAGGGCCACCAGCAGAGCTACAACGGCAAGAAGCAAAGCTGCAGCTTCGAGAGCCACTGGCTGAGCCTCGAGGGCCAACAGCAGAGCTTCGACGGCAAGAAGCAGAGTTTCGAGAGCCACCAGCTCTGCTTCGAGGGCCACCAGCAGAGCTACGACGGCAAGAGGCAGAGTCTCGAGGGTTATTGGATGAGCTTCAGGAGCTACCAGTTGAGCTTCGAGAAACAACCAGCTGAGCTACTGGGGCGACGCAGAGCTACGACGGCAAGAACCTGAGCCCCGAGAGGCACCAGCAAAGCTACGCGAGCCAGCAGCGCGGAGCATCGAGAGCCGGCAGCCGAGCTACGAGGGCTACCACGAGAGCTGTGAAAGGGCAAGCCGTGGAGCCTCGAGAACTACCGGCAGCGCTACGGGGAGCATCCGCAGAGCTCCGAGGGCCACCGGCGGTGCTGCGAGACCCACCAGCCGAGCTCCGAGGGCGACCAGCAGCATTTCTGAGGGCACCCAGAGTGGCTCTGAGGGCGACAGGCAGAGCTTGGAGAGCCACTCGAACAACTACGAGAGCCACTGGCAGGGCCACCGGCAGAGCCTCGAGAGCCACCAGCAAAGCCTCGGGGGCCACCAGCAGAGCTGCATGGGCGACCCGCAGACCCACGACGGCGACCCCGAGGAACTCCGAGAGCTGCCGGCAGAGCTTCGAGGGCCGCCCACCCCACCACACTACGAGGGCCACAAGCAGAGCTTCGAGGGCCACCAGCTGAACTACGAGAGTCACAAGCAGAGCTTCGAGGGCCACCAGCCGAGCCACGACAGCCACAGGGGGAGCTCCGAGAGCCACCATCTAAGCTACACGGGCGACCAGCGGAACCGCAAGGGCCACGCGCTGAGCTACGAGGACCACCGGCTGAGCTCGGAAAGCCATCAGAGGAGCTACGAGATCCAGCTGAGCCGCGAGGGCAAGAAGCAAAGCTACTCGGACCACACCCCGGAGGCACGACGGCCACAAGCAGAGGTTCCAGGCCCACCAGCAGAGCCTTACGGGCAAACGGAAGGGCAATCAACAGAGCTAGGAGGACTTCCCGCATAGCTACGACGGCCACGGGCAGAACCGGGAGGGCAACCAGTGCGGCTTGTCGGACTCCGCGCGAAGCCAAGCCTAAACGGCAAAGAGGAGGCGCCAGGCCCCTACGACGCGGACGCTGCTCAATAGGTTTTCCAAGGAGGATCTACCGACATTCGCGTCAAGGCGAGCAACATTGAGATGGTTGGCGAGCGCCCTAAGAAGTAGATCGCATTCGAGTTCCAGGCCGAATGCCGCGCCATCCAGTACGGCGACATGCTGTTCAATGATTTCGTTTTCGAAAAGATGTCAGGTCTGGCAGCCGCCGAGGGGCAGCCTGGCGTCGCTGTCTTCTTCGAGCTACTGTTCGACGACGAAGCGACCTTCGACAAGTGCTGCGAACAGATGACACCAACGACTACGGCGAGACGGGCCTATCCGAAGGTGCAGACTACCTCTAGAAATATACTCGCCTTAACGCAATGTGCCACAGCTGCATAGATTCCCGATTCCGTCGACATCGCTGCAGGCAATGGCATTACATGTACAGTTGCGTCTTCGGCATTTACGCTGTAACTTCTTCTTCTCTTCCCCCTCTGCGCCCTGAGCCTCGGGACGAAAGACGGACACGTGGCCTCCCTGCCCCGCCCCCCCGTTCAACGGAAAGAAGGTCCCCCGGTGGTCCCGGGAGGGGCCCCGCGCACCCTGCACGCGGCGCGCCCGTCGGCGCGCGCGCGGCGGCGCGCAGCTGGGAACGCGCGGAGGCACGCTGCGGCGGGGGGGGAGGCGGTGGACGACGACGACGAAGACAAGGGCAAGAGGCGGAGAAAGAAAGAGAGGATGAGGATGAGGAGGAGGAAGAGGGGGGGGGAATGAGGAGGAGGAGGAGAAGGAGGAGGAGGAAGAGGAGGAGGAGGAGGATAAGGAGGAGAAGAAGGACGAGGTGAAAGCAGAAATAGAGCTGGAATGACAAGAGGGGGGAGGAGGAGGAGGAAGAGGAGGAGGAGGAGGAGGAGGACGAGGAGGAGCAGAAGGAGAAGAGGCAGGCAGGCAGAGCACAGAGGGGCGGGCAGGCAGGAAGAGGCGAGAAGGGAGAAAAAAAGGGAGGAAGAGGAGAAGGAGGAGGAGGAGGAGGAGGAGGAGGAGGAGGAGGAGGAGGAGGATGGAGGAGGAGGAGGAGGAGGAGGAGGAGGAGGAGGAGGAGGAGGGACAACGACATCGACAGCGATAACCTCGAGGGGAGCAGAAAAAGGGCAAGCACGAGGACGAGGAGGACGTAGAGGGCGGGGAGAGAGGGAGGGAAGAGGGACGTGGGGCCAAAGGGGGGTACAGTGATAAGGAGGAGGGAGAAGGGGGAGGGGATGAGGGGTGACCGCGAGGAACAGATCCTGCCGACGGGGGGCGGCGCAGCAGGAGCAGGAGAGGGAGGAAGCAGGAGACAGGGAGGAGGAGGAGGAGGAGGAGGAGGAGGAGGAGGAGGAGACACGCCGCGCACGCCGGCCTGAACAGGCGCCACCAGCTGCAAGTGTTGGGGAGCGCCGCCGGCTCGAAAACAGAAGTTTGGTGGATCAGAACCGGCGGAGCGACACGCTAAGTAAACATTCCCAACCGTACACAAGCGGAGGGCAGTCCTTTTGAGAATGGGGCTCTCGCCTGATCTGCCCTCGCTCTCTATTGCGAGAAGCACCAGATTGTGCGACAGACCGACGGATGGAGGGCAGATGGTTGTGAAAGCGGACTCCCACTTGACACATGATAGTCGATTAGTAATCCTACTTCGTTTAAAGCGAGACAGAACGGGAATTTCGCTTGAATTGCAAGCCCATGGGGCTCTCGTCTTTTAAGGGGGGCGCCCCCCCATGAAAAGGCATACCTGCAGGGAGTTGTGACTTCATAAGGAATTTGGACGGAAAGGTGTTTTCCAGCATAGTCGAGGCAATAAAAGGCTTACTCTCCTTCTCCTCCTCCTCCTCTTCCTCCTCCTCCTTCTCTGTCCCTCCTCCCTCCTTTCCTCCCTCCGCCCAGCCTCTGTATCAGTTTCTCTTTGTTTCTCTCTCTCTCTCTCTGTCTGTTGGATCATAGCACGTGTCCGTAAGCCAGGCCAGTCGTCTCGCACTAGACTCGCTCACAGCTCGTACCTTGCAGCTGAGAGGCCCGATTGGTAGACCTTCGCGCAGTGCGCGCTCGTCTTGCATGCTGCCAGCGACTGAAAGGACAGAGGGCCCATGCGTTTCCAAAGTGTGACTCTCGCTTTAGCGCCGCGGACGTTCTGGTTCACAGTCTCCGACAGCTACAACGATTGAGGCTGGCACGTTCTCACAGTCACACTGCGGCGATCGCCCTGGTGCCGCGCACAGTCCTCCCCCCCCCTCCTGCTCCTCCTCCATCCTCCTCCTCCTCCCCTCCTCCTCCTCCTCCTTCTCCTCCTCCTCCTCGGCATCATCATCATCATCATCATCATCATCATCATCATCATCATCATCATCAGCAGCAGCAGCAGCAGCATACTCACCATCATCGTCATCAAAAAACAGCATCAGGCTCAGCATCACCAGCATCATGATGATCAGCATCGTCATCATCGTCACCAACTTCATCATCATCATCAGCAGCATTTTCAGCAGCAGCAGTATCTTCATCATCATCATCATCATCATCATCATCATCATCATCAGCATCATCATCATCATCATCATCAACATCACCTTCATCAGCTTCATCCTCATCAGCATCGTCATCGTTATCGTCGTCGTCATCATCACTATCATCACCACCATCATCACCATCATCATCAGCGTCATCACGGTTATCATAATGATCGTCATCATTGCCATCATCATCTTCATCAGCATCATCATCAATATCATCACCACCATCATCACAAGAACACTAGCAATAATGATAATCGGCATCGTCGTCATCATCATCCGCACAGTGATCATCACCGCCAACAAACATCAACGTCAGCATCATCGCCATCCTCGGCATCATCATCAACACCAGTATCATCAGCATCATCAGCATCATCATCCTCATCATCACCCTCATCGTTATCCTCCTCACCATCGTCACCATCAGAATCACCATCATCATGAGATTCACCATAATCGTCATCAGCATCATCATCACAATCATCAGCATCATCATCAGCATGGTCATCATCCTCATCGTCATCATCAGCCTCATCGTCAACAACATCATCATCACCATCACCACCACCATCACCACCACCATCATCATGATGATCATCATCACCATCATCATCATTAGCATCGTGATCACCATAATTGCCATCATCATCAATATCGTCATCACCGCCATCATCATCATCACCACCATCACTATCATCATCATCCTCATCATCATCAGAACAGTCACCAGTACCATCACTCCCATCATTATCAATATCGTCATCACCGCCAGTATCATCATCATCATCATCATCATCATCATCATCACAATCATCACCATCATCATCATCATCATCATCATCATCATCATCATCATCATCATCATCATCATCATTACCACCATCAACACCATTATCATCATCTCCACCTACGGTCGGAAACTCTTGCTTAGCGTGTCGCGGCGGCGGCGGCCCCGGCGACACGCTATACCTTGCAAGCGGATGGCGTGTCGCTCCGATCCGCACGGCAGGAGGCTGAACAGCTCGGGCCCTCGGCGCTTGGGAATGGGGACGTGGATAGCGTGTCGCGCCGAAGCGCAGTGGGCCAGAGCCGGCGGAGTGACACGATAAGCCCTCCTCCTTCCGATCCCCCTCCTGCCGCCCATGCTCCTCCTCCTGCTCCTCCTCCCCCCCCAGTCATGCCCCCAGGGCCTCGCTGGAGGAGGCGCTCCATGATTGCGGCGGGCAAGATCTGCTTCAGGACGTGCTGGCGGGAACCGCGTGCCCGTGCGCCCCCTTTACCCACGTTCCTCCTCCTGCTCCTCCTTCTCCTCCTTCTCTTCCTCGTCCACCTCCTCCCCCTCCTCCTCATCACCATCGTCACAACCATCAACACCATGATCAACATCATCACCATTGTCATCACCATCCTCACCATCACCATCATTCCCGTCATCCTCATACTCATCCTAATCACCACCATCATCACCATCAAAATACGAATCAGCACCCGCATCATCAATACCACCAGCAACCGCAACAGCGTCACCGGTATCATCAATCTTGACAGGATGTTTCAGAATCACAATCAGCATCCTAAGCATTGTCATCCTCATCCTCACCCTCACCCTCATCATCACTTCATCCTCATCCTCAGCACAATCATTACCAGGATCAGCATTGTCATCCTCACCCTCACCCTCATCCCCGTCGACATCTCATCATCACCCCTCCTCCGTCGATCCTCCGAGGGCGGGCCGCACTCACCACTGGCCAGAGCTCCTGCTGCCGATCCTCTGCCGCAGCTCCCGCTCCCCATCCTCTCCCTCCCAGCCACCTCCACCTCCTGATCCTGCTGCTCCTCTCAGCGTACCCCTGCCCTTCCTCGCCCTGCCCCCCCTCCCCCTCCACATCCATGTCCTCCTCCTCCCCCTCCCCCTCCTGATCCTCATCCTCATTAGCCTGCTTATCATCATCATCATCATCATCATCATCATCATCATCATCATCATCATCATCATCATCAGCATCATCAGCATTATCATCATCACCATCCTCATCGTCATCCTCAGCGTTCATCATCTCCGCCACCCCCACCCCCACCACCACCAGCAGCATCAGCATCATCATCATCATCGGCATCGGCAGCGGCAGCGGCATCGGCATCATCCTCATCATCATCCCCATCCTCATCCTCATCATCATCCTCATCCTCATCCTCCTCATCATAATCGCCATCACACCCCACCGGCATTTCCATGCCCGTCATCGACATCAGCAGTATCGCAGTCACCACCACCAGCATCAACATCAACAGCATCTACATCACCATCATCGTCGTCTCCGACATGATCCTCAAACTTTCCACCATCGGTGTCGTCATAACCAGCAGCATCGCCATCAGCAGTACCAGTGTACTCATTAGTATTAACAGCAGCATCAGCAGCATCATCATCTTCAGCAGCAGCACTATCACCATCATCGTCATCAGCATCGTCATCATCATCTCCATCACCACAACCACCATCATCAACATCATCACCATCATAATCATCATCACCATCACCATCACCATCACCGTCACCATCGCCATCACCAGCACCACCATCATCAGCACCACCATGGCCACCACCATCATCATCATCATCATCATCACCATCATCATCATCATCATCATCATCATCATCATCATCATCATCATCATCATCGTCATCATCAAAGTCACCCCCTGTCCTTCCTCCTCCTCCTCCTCCACCCCCTCCTCCTGCTTCCTCCCCCTTCTCCTTTTTGCTGCCCCCCCTCCTCCTTATCCTCCACCTCCCCTGCCCCATCCCCCTCCGCGTGACCATCCTTCTCCGAGTCCTGCCCCTCCCCATCCCCTCCCCTCCCCTCCCCTTATTATCCTCTTCCTCCTCTTCATCTTGCTCGTCCTGGCCATCCGCCATCTTCCACGGATCTTCGTCTTCCTCCTGCTCCTCTTCCTCGTCCGCCCGCCATCAAGAGTCATTCCCGCCCTCCTTCCTGTCGGGCTCCATCGGCCACCCGCCGGCTGGTGCAAACCCTCCTCCGACCCCTGCGCTTCGCGCATCGTGCCCGAACGCTGCCCGTAAAAACCTCGGAAACTTGATAGGTTCTACACCTCATCCTTCTCCTGCTCCCCCTCCTCCTCCTCCTCCTCCTCCTCCTCCTCCTCCTCCTTCTCTTCCTCTTTCTTTTCCTCCACGTCCATCCTCCTCCTCCTCATCAGCATCATCATCATCACCACCACCACCACCATCATCATCATCATCATCATCATCATCATCATCATCATCATCATCATCAGCATCATCATCATCATCAGCAGCATCATCAGCATCATCAGCATCATCAGCGTCATCAGCATCAGCATCAGCATCAGCATCAGCATCCCCATCAGCAGCATCATCATCATCATCATCATCATCATCATCATCATCATCAGCATCAGCATCATCATCATCATCATCATCATCATCATCATCATCATCATCATCATCATCATCATCATCATCATCATCATCATCATCATCATCATCATCATCATCTCTCCCGTCCTTACCCCTCCTCCCCCTCCTACTCCTCATCCTCCTCCTCGGGTCGGGGAGCAGCGGGCGAATGGAGGATGGCAAAAATCAGACGGCACTGACACCACTACTCTACTCCACGGGCCTCTGTCGGGACATCTTCTGACCGCTCTGGAAGGAGTTCCCAGCCGTGGCGGCGAGGGATCTCAGGAGCGAGCAGCGCTGCCGCTGTCCGCCCCTCCGCCGAAGAGGGGGGGCGCGGCGGAAGGGGCGGGCGCGGCAGAGCGAGGAAGGGGCCACCCGAACCCCAACGGCATGATGTCTGCCACAGCACCGACCCCCAGATTTTCAGGAGGGAAAAAACACACAGACACAATTAATCGTCGATTCCCCATAGAATATTGGCAAATATTGGAAAATATGGGGAAAGGTTGGAACAGATGGGAAAATATGGGGAATCTTTTTATTTGTGTGTATTTATGTGTGTGTGTGTCCTGGTGCCCCTTCAGATTTGGAGGCACAAAACGGGCACGTACGAAGAAAGTTGGTTCGATACCCAAACAACGAATGTTGCCCAACACCGACAGCGACCGCTGTTGAGCAGGCGCCCGTGTGTACCAAATAAACAACGGCCGCGGCGACGCCGACAACGAGCCTTGTTTCTCGAGCACGAACGATACCCTGAGCCCTACCTAGGCAAGGTGGCAGGGGGCGGGGAGGGCGACTCGTCTCGGCTGACGTCGGCTGACGTCGGCCGATTGAACATTGCAGGGCGCTGTCTTCTTCAGGCACGCGGTGGCACCAACGGCACGTGCGTTCGATTTGACGGAATGGCCGACTCCGCGTTGGTCGCTGTCGAACTGGGCCAGCTAATTCGGAGACGCACCTCCAGAGGCACATATCGAGGCGTTGGGGGTCAATGCGCGTTCGAGGGCACATGCGAACAATTCTGGCGCGATTGTCAATTCGCGACGCCCACCAGATCGCGAATTGCCCGATGCAGAGGCACGGTGATTCCGAACGCTAGGCGAAGTCGCTAGAGACCGCCCCCTTATTGGACGGACCTCCAAAACTCACCTCAGCTAGGTCGAGGTATGTCTCAGAAGCCAGAAAACAGACTCGTACATAGCCAAGGTGTCTGAGCACAACCCCAGCTAGGTCCGGCCCACGCCCGTACCTAGCCCAGGTGGCGAGCAGACATGCCGAAAACGCTCTTGAGCACATCGCAAGCCCCCCAGAGTCGTTCCCGACGCGGCCGCTGCAGCCCATTAGGGGGCGCGACATTGCAACGTCTCTCATGAGGGCGATCCCAGACGCATTGGTTTCCAGGATAGCGGGGACATGTCGCTTATTAATCGACTAGGACAGGCGCCACCACTCGCAGGCGGCTTTGAGCCGCGCGCGCACCACGAAACCCCCAGAAGCCACCATCAAAATCAACGCTTGTCGCGCAATCAGACAGCCGAGCATTGAACGCGCTGTTGCGTCTTGACGCGCAGATGCTACACTGGAGCGCGCGCGCGACAGGCTAATGGGGCACAATGGCAGGCGCCCAATCCCGCGGGCGGCCATCTCACCCTGACTGACCCCCCCCGCGAGGGCTCCCAGAGGCTAGTGATAGTAACACAGCGGTCCGACATGCTTTCACGACGCGAGCGGGGGAGCATGCTACGCATGGAATGATGTCCCTGGAAGAAATAATGGGTGTGGGATCCGTAAGTAGATCAATCTATCGAATTTTGAGCCGGCTATGATGCCTCTTCTGGTTCTTGGGTCGGCTATGATGCCTCGTTTGACCTCTGGGGCGGGGACGTCTTGCCGCGCGGGCGCCGCGGGCGCAGCAGGCCCCGGGTGGGTCCTCGGCGACGTGCGTGCTGCACACGGGGCAGGGCACCGTCGACGCGCCCGCCTCCAGCCGAGACTCTGCGTACCTGCGGGAAGAGCCCATCCGCCGCGCGGAGGCCCTGCGACGCAGCCGAGGAGGGTGGCAAGGGCGTGGTACGGCGGGCCCCAAAAATCTTCAAACCATTTTTCCACCCCTTCCAACTTGTCGGTTTCCGGCCAACGACAACGGAAACACAACAACAACAACAACAACAACAACAACAACAACAACAACAACAACAACAACAACAACCCAATACGGACACGTAACGGAAATTCAACACGGAACTGAACCGAAAACGGCGCGAACGTTACCCCCCGAACGTAAGCACAATTCACCCTAGAACGGGAAAACACGTCGATCTTGAAAACTGGCAAACAAAGGCCCCAGCGTCCTTAATATCATCACCCCGTAGCGTGAACAACAAAAACACGACGGACGATGTTTTCTGTCTGCGGCCTCTGAAGGCCCTTCCCGGGCCGCGGGGCCATCAAGAAACGGCTCGGGATGATAAGGCGGTCGCGGGGAATGGATCGAGACCTCAGGGGGTCGACGTTGTGAACAAAATAGAAGGCCCAGGTGTTTGGAGAAGAGGCTTGCAAGGCATGGCGTGGCGGAGGATGGGGGAGGAGGGGGAAGGGGGAGAGGAGGGGGAAGGGCATGTAGAGTGGGGTGGGGGCGCGGGGGGAAGGAAGGCGAGGCGAGGACGATGGCCACAGCGGCAGACTAATGTCTTCCCCTTGCTCATGGGCGTCACTGGCTTCGACTTGCGGGGGGGACGCCGCGGCAATTGCAACAATAGGGAAATTGAAACTTCCATGCGGACCTGGATACGCACTGCAAGCAGTACCAGCCGTGGCTGCACTTGAGCTGCACTGCGCTGTCCGGAGCAAGGTCCTCGCAGCAGATGCTGCAGGTCTCCTCGGACGGGGAGGGGGGCGCGTCGTGTGTCATACCCCCATCTCGCGATGCCCTCCATCTCCCACGCAGCCTTTCCCGAGGACTACCACGAACGGTCCCTCGAACTAAACCGTGTTCTCATAGTCCGATGGCATGGCGGACGACTGGATCAACAGTACATCCCGTGCAATTCGCGCACGGTTCTTAGAGCATTCCTTGGTGGGATTACAACAGGTCGAGACCCTGCGCCACTGCTTGACAACAGGGGGAGGGATGAGTAGGGCCATCCCCCGAACCTTGCAAACAGCAACATGCAACGAGCACCGGCCATCATCAGTGGACTAGAACCACGCGCGCGCTTCGCGCGCTTAGGTGCTAGTCGATTCCGAAGACGGTGTCTATTGACACCTTTTCCATGTGGTCTTCCGGGTTCCTCCCTATCACCAATGAGTGATTTTCGGGCGGATGCGGCGAAGTTCAAGGAAGGATTTGGCCTGTAGCGTACCAGCGACGACCGACGACGACGACGACGACGACGACGACGACGACGGACCACCGACGATCAGCATCATTGTCACCTGGCCCACGTGTGCGGGAGAGGCGTTTCCGGAGCGTCTTGCAGGCGTCATGGGGGCGTCCTCGGGCCTCGACGTTGGGTGGGCGGGTCGGGGGGTGCAGCCAGGGCCACGTGTTCCGAAGGGCTGTTCCGCAGCATGTAGGACGAAGGGCTTCTGGCGAGCTTGCGAGGGTCTATATAGGAGGCCTCCTACGAGCTCGGTGGGAGTTTCTCGGGAGCTTCTCGGGTCTTTCTGGAGCCCTTTTGGGAGCTTCTTGGGGCTTCGTGGAGGCCTCCTGGGAGTCTCTTGGGGCCTCCTGGGTGCCTCTTGGGGCCTCCTGTTCGGGCATTTGGAGGGCTCTCTGGAGCCTCCTGGAAATATCTTGGGCCAGCTTGGGAGCCTCTGGGGGGGTCCGGGGCCCCTTCTGAACCCTCTTGGAGCCCTCAAGGCCCCCCCGGCGCCTCATGCCAACCAGAGGTCTCAGTTCTGTGCCCATCCCGCCACCGTGTCTGGGTTGTGGGTTAGAGGCTTCTCGGATGTTCGCTGGGATGATATCGTGGGATGCCTCTCGGGGGGCCTTTTGGAAACAGGTTTGAAGCCTCCACGGGGGCGTTGTGGAGCTTGTCGGACCTCTCTTAGGCATCTTTGGGGCCTCCCTCTTTGGAGCCTCTTGGAGCCACTTACGGGCCTCTTGGGGCCTCCTGGGGGCCCTGGGGGGCGGGAAGCTCGAAAGGCGGTCCCACGCCGGCATCGCCGATGCATCGCCGATGCCGGCGTGGGAAAGCGCGGGCTCCACATGAAGCTGCATCGTCGATGCATCGAAGATGCGACGCGAGCCTCCGACCCCATCTAGGAGGCCTAGAGGTTCGCGCGTCGCGACAAAACTGCTCTCTCTTTTTTGTTCGGGCGGGGCCGATGGTGGGCAAGACAGTCGGGCCGCTGAAACTCGCCGGCCCAAGGGGCGGGAGGCGTGCTAAGCTCTGCGGTGGTAAATGACCCATACTCCCATACTCTAGTTCGCGCGCGCGTGGCGGCCTGTGAGGGTCGAACAGTACCCCGGGCCACTCCCTGCAAGTCTGGGCCAGAGATGCCGGAACTCTTGGGCGCGGGCCTGGAGGCCTCCAAAACCGTCCAGGAGCGGCCCACTGAGTCGACAAAGAGCTGGCAGGCCCTACGGTCAGAAGCCAACAGCGCCCCAGGGCGACCCAGTATGGCCTCACGATGGCCCTCGATGCCCCCAGCACGTCTCTCGAGGCTTCCAAGAGGAGTCCCCAAAGGCAAGAATCCTTGTTTTCTTAGGTATTTGGGCAGCCTTCCTCCCTTTTCGGTTTTCCGACGCTCCAAGAAGGCCCAAGAGGCCGCCAAGACCGCCTCAACACAGCCCAAGAAGCTCCGTAGATGGCCCCACGATGGCCCAAGGCGGTTCCAAGACTGCCCAAGAGGCGGCCACACGGGCCAAAGAACGCCACAAGGAGGTCCCAGAAGGGGCTGGAGACGCCCCCAAATCACTCCAAGCCGCCCAAGAGGGCCTCCAGACGGCCCAAGAGGCCGCCAAGACGGCACAAGAGGCTTTCAAGAGGCCTTCCAAGAGGTCCTCAGGCGACGAAAATCAATGATTTTCCAAAAGGTTTTCGAAGGTGTTCAGCCTTCTCGCCTTTTCGGCTTTCCCACCCTCCAAGATGGCCCAGAGGCCCGCTAAGACCGCCCCAAGACGGCCCGAGAGGCCCCCAAGAAGGCCCCCAGACGGTCCAAGACGGCACCAAAATGGCCCCCACATGCACCCAAGATCACCCAAGAGGGCCCCGAGACGGCCTCAAGAGGGGCCCAAGAGGGGGAACATGAACCACCAACTCGAGCCTTCCACCCCAAGAAGCCCCCAGAAGGTCCTAAGAGGCCCCGAAAGGAGCCCCGGAGGCCCCAGGAGGCCCCACGAGGCCCCCAAGAGGCTCCAAAAGAAGCTCCAAGGGGCCCCCAATCGCCCCCTAAGAGGCCACGAGCGCGCAGGCAAACGCCTGCGATGGCTCAAAACGGGCATGCGGAGTGAGCGGAGCGATTGAACCAGGGACAGAAAATCATGAACGAAGCCCCTCTTGGGCCCCCCAAAGCGCCAGCGTATCACCAGGAGGGCTAGAAGAACAACCACAACTAATGACCTGAGGAACACCGAGCCCCTTTCGTTCCCAAACTGCTCCTGACTGCAGCGTCTGTCGGGCGTTGGCAGAACTGGGTTTAGTGGAACCTGGTTTAGTGATGTGTACCGGGGGGCGCCCCCCCCCCGCCCCGTTCCGCTAACCGGAACTGTCGTCACCCGAAAAGCACCAGCTACGGCAGACCTGGTTTAGTGATTCTGGCCAATTCAGGGGCTCCCGGGCCCTACAGTCGGGGCCCTGAAGAAGGAACCCTTTTCGCTGGGGAGGGGCTCCGCGTTCCCTAGGTGTTTCGCAGCTGGCCTCAGGTGTTCCTTGTGCGTTCGATCGGAGATCGAAGTTTAACTGAGGGGCTCCTTGGGTCAAGGCCCCCACTGTACCACTAACCGGGCCCCCTTACCCGGGGTCCTGGCTACACCCGAGTCTGGACTGTATGCGAGGGGGATGCCTGCGATCCCCCTCGTGGCGCGCCGGCACGCGGTGGGCCAGAACCGGCGGCGCGGCGCGCTCCGAGCAAACGTCCCTGACCGGAGGAGGAGGAGGCGGAGGAGGAGGAGGAGGAGGAGGAGGAGGAGGGGGAGGAGGAGGAGGAGGGGGAGGAGGAGGGGGAGGAGGAGGGGGAGGAGGAGGAGGAGGAGGAGGAGGAGGAGGAGGAGGAGGAGGAGGAGGAGGTCTGGGGACGAAGAACGGTATCAAGCACACTGCTCCGCCGCCGGGGGCGCCTGCCCCCCGGCCGGGCGGCTGCAGAGGCTGCACCCATGCGGCATGCCCCTGCAAAACTGTCCAGCCGCCCAGGAGGGCGCAGGCGCCCCCAACGGCTGACACAACGTAAATGGGCGATTTCGGAAACCCGGAACCCGAAAACGTTTTCGTCTCCTGGGGGCACATCTTTCACTCCCGCCGACTCTCGCAGAGCTTCCCCCCGGCTTCCGCCGGCGGGGGCGGCCTCGTTTTGCCTCCGCCGACCCTCCCGCCGCCCTTCCGCCGAGGAAGAGCTGGCCACTCCCTCGCTGCTCGAAGGCCAGGCCCAAACTTGCCGCCGCCCTTCAACCGAGGAAGAGCTGGCCACTCCCTCGCTGCTCGAAGGCGAGGCCCAAACTTGCCGCCGCCCTTCCACCGAGGAAGAGCTGGCCGCTCCCTCGATGCTCGAAGGCACGGCCCAAACTTTGGAACGCCCCGTGTGTCACACCGCGCTCCGCCCACGAACGCAGGAGGGCGGAGCACCCGCCTGCCGCGGAGCGAGCGCCTCGCACGCCGAGGCAGGCCCAAGGGGCGCTGCCTCCGTCGAAGGGCGAGGGTCGGCTGCGCGCGAGGGCGGCCCCCGGGCAGGCGGATCTTGGCCAGGGACCCTCGCGACGCAGGGCGTTCCCCGTCGCAGCCCCTCCTGCTCCTCGCTCCTCCCCCCCCTCCCTCCCTCCCTCCTCCCTCCTCCTCCCTCCTCCCTCCTCCTTCCTCCTTCCTCCTTCCTCCTTCCTCCTTCCTCTCCTTTCCTCCCCTCCTCCTCCTCCTCCTCCTCCTCCCCTCCTCCTCCTCCTCCTCCTCCTCCTCCTCCTCCTCCTCCTCCTCCTCCTCCTCCTCCTCCTCCTCCTCCTCCTCCTCCTCCTCCCTCCCTCCCTCCTCTCCCTCCTCCTCCCTCCTCCCTCCCTCCTCCCTCCCTCCCTCCCTCCGCTCCCTCCCTCCCTCCCTCCCTCCCTCCCTCCCTCCCCTCCCTCCCTCCCTCCCTCCCTCCCTCCCTCCCTCCCTCCCTCCCTCCCTCCCCCCTCCCCCCTCCCTCCCTCCTCCCTCCCTCCCTCCTCCCTCCCCTCCCTCCCTCCTCCCTCCCTCCCTCCTCCCTCCTCCCTCCTCCCTCCCTCCCTCCCTCCCTCCCTCCTCCCCCTCCTCCTCCTCCTCTCTCCTCCTCCTCCCCTCCTCCTCCTCCTCCTCCTCCTCCTCCTCCTCCTCCTCCTCCTCTTACGACGACGACGACGACGACGACGACGACGACGACGACGACGACGACGACGACGAATGACCTGTGGTGCGCGGCTTCAGCGGAAGCGCGAGGGGGCCAGACCCGAGCGAGCAGGCCGCTGCTATCGCACCGCGCTCGGCGATCGGGGGGCCCCAGGGAGCCCGCAGGGTCACCCCACCGAAGGGCCACTCTTGCGCGCAATCGAAAGGGGACGTAAGACCTGGGTACAGGGGACTCGGAAATCCCCGACGAGGTCGTCAAAAAAATGACGAGGCCGAACCTGCATTTTGACGAGGCCTCCCGCTGCAGACATCCCACGAAACTCCTCCTCGTCAAACTCCGAGGCGCGGTCGTCAAAAAACGATGGCGAACCCGAGTCCTGGCAAACCCGGGTCTTACGCTCCCCCGATAATCGATGATCCCGGCAAAGCAACCTAACAGCGATGTGTAGAAGCATATCTGAAAGCATTCCCCTTAAGATTCAGATGAAAGTCCAGTTGTCGAATTCTGCTGTTCTCGCAGTCGTAGTCGCATTCGCGATGACAGTCGCAGCGGCAACGGCAGTCGCAGTCACAGCCTCAGCCTCAGCCTGCCTCAGCCTCAGCCTGCCTCAGCCTCAGCCTGCCTCAGCCTCAGCCTCAGCCTGCTTCAGCCTCAGCCTCAGTCTGCCTTCAGCCTCGGCCTCAGCCTCAGCCTGCCTCAGCCTCAGCCTGCATCAGCCTCAGCCTCAGCCTGCCTCAGCAGCCTGCTTCAGCCTCAGCCTCAGCCTGCCTCAGCCTCAGCCTCAGTCTGCTTCAGCCTCAGCCTCAGTCTGCCTTCAGCCTCGGCCTCAGCCTCAGCCTGCCTCAGCCTCAGCCTGCCTCGGCCGCAGCATCAGCCTGCCTCAGCATTCAAAATGTGGCCCAGGAATGAAGTTCTGGGAACTAGAAGAACACGAAGTGGCCTACAGTTGGCTCCGGGCATTCGAAATCATGCCCAGGAATGGAGTTCTGGGAACTTGAAGAGCACGAAGTGGCCTACAGTTGGCTCCGGGCATCCAAAATGTGGCCCGGGAATGGAGTTCTGGGAAATCGAAGAGCACGAAGTGGCCTACAGTTGGCTCCGGGCATCCAAAATGTGGCCCGGGAATGGAGTTCTGGGAAGTCGAAGAGCACGAAGTGGCCTACAGTTGGCTCCGGGCATCCAAAATGTGGCCCGGGAATGGAGTTCTAGCAGCGCCAAGAGCGATTTTGCGAGGATGTCCCAAGCGATTTGGGCTTCGGCGGCACCGCCCCGGGTCCCGCCCCGACCCCCCTGTGGAGTCATCTGCTGCTCTCTTTTGAGACCACTAGAAACCTATCAGCAAAAGCTGTTAGGTAAAAAGGAAGACTTGGCGGGACTGTATGAGGGGCGAGCCCAGCGAGCCACCAGTGCAGAGATTCCTCGGGGCCTATCGAAGGCTAGGCGGGCGAGGCCGTGGCATCTCTCTCATTCTCTCCATCCATATATATATATATATAATTGTTTATACTATTTATATAGTCAAACCTATTTATATGTGTAAATGTATAGAATACTGTCGTGTCTGGAAGACACATGCGCGTGTGCTGCGAGACAGAGAAAAGCCGTGAGCTGTGGAGGAGACGGGCAGGATAATCCTGGTGGTCGGAGTCCGCGTGCGTGGGTGGTGCTGTGGAGGTGTGTGTGTGTGTGATCGTTGATGAGTGTGCTTTGTTTCTGCTGTTGACCATGTCGTTCTCAAGCCTCGACCAGGTGATGGCGGCTTGAGCAGTTGGTGCAAGGTGTTATCTTTCGATTGTCCGTTTGTGCTGGCTGGTGCGGGAGGTGGCTGTAGGTCTGGTCGGCGCTGCCGAGGGATGGGGCTGATATCGTCTTCCCACCGCGTGGGGCTTACGAGGAAGGGACTTAGGGGAGGGTGGATTGCAGCATCGTTGACGCATCGTAGGTTCACTCTGGTCATCCTCCCCCAATTCATGCTCCTCCCTGTTCCTCCATCCTCATCCATCGTCTCCTCCTCCTCCTCCTCCTCCTCCTCCTCCTCCTCCTGCTCCTCCTCCTCCTGCTCCGTCCCCCTCCTCCTCCTCCTCCTCCTCCTCCTCCTCCTCCTCCTCCTCACCATCATCCTTCACCAGCAGCCGGCCGAAAACAGAGGCCCTGTTCCTGCGGACCCCTCCCGTTCAGGGGCGACCACGAAATAAAGGATTCGCTCCGACGCGGCCCTCGACGGGAGCCCGGCCGCGGCGACGAAGAGCCCGCCGGAGGCCCTCCCGCGACGACTTTTTCCAGCTGCGGCACTGGCGGCCGCGCAGCGCAGCGCGAGGGGCGCTGCACGGGCGAGCCGGTGCACGAGCGGGCTGGCGGGGGGAGGGGGGAGAGGAGCGCGGCACCCGGCCATCGCTCGGACGTCCATTTCCCGCGATTTTTGTCGGTTTCGTGCGTTTTTTTTTTTTTTTTTCGCCAAGTGATCAAGGATGCTCCTCGATGGTCCTCGCCGAAGGAAAAAAGCACACTGTCCGAGTGATGCCAAGGGCACGCGGAGAAGGCAAGGGGGGGGACGGCGGCGCACCCGTGCCCGTGCAGGTCTCCGCCTCGCCCCACGGACAGGAAAGCACGCGCAGACGCGAAGAGAAGCTTGCCAGGCATCCGATGCCGTGCTTCTGTTGACTGCGGGCCCCCCCCGGAGGTCCCGGGCCTCTCCTCTGGGCCCGATCCTCGTGCCGAAGATTTCTGTCGACGGTCCTGTGGCCCGGCGAGCGCACCTGGAGGCCGCATACAGCCACACAACGCTCCCGTCACGATTTCTGTGCTGCGATCTCGGGCATCGCAGCGTCCCCGTCGTTGTCCACATACAAACAGCGCAGCTGCTGAGGGCGCTGCTATCGAGAGCGTGGCTGTCGAGAGCGTTGCCATCGAGAGCGCGGGGGCCCCAGCACGTCAAGGCTCGAGCCCCAGACAACCGAAGATCCCCCGAAGAGCGGCGGCGCCGATGCCGTCCAGGGTAGGAGCAAGGAAAAGCGACACCACCATCATCACCAGCCAGGGACAGCCAGCGGGAGGAGCCAGGGAGGGTCCCCTTGGTGGTGTGGTCCCCCCCCTCGCTCGAGGCATCCCCAAGCCCCAACTCTGGGAGGCATCGTGAGCCTCCTCCCTGGAGATGTCCCCCCCACGGTGATGGTGCTGAGATTCTTGCTGGGGTTGCTACGGGGATAGGGAAGTCAGAAGTGAATCTTTTAAGGTGGGTCATACCTGGCCCTAGGCGGTGTAGGGTGTTTGGGTCAGTCCGCCAAGTGGGATCCGCCCATTTACACCAGGTCGATGCCACTTGTGCCACCTGGAACCCACGTAATACGCCAGGCCAAGCCATAGGTGACCCACAAAGCCTCCTACTCTCAGGAGGGAAAGAAACACACAGACACAATTAATCGTCGACTCCCAGGAAAATATGCAAAAATATGGGAAGTGGTGGGGAAGACAAAAACCCAGAAAATATGGGAAAATATGGGGGCTATTTTTATTTGTGTGTATTTATTTGTGTGTTCCAGTTCCCCTTCATACTCGAGACCCCCAACGGTCAGAAACTGCTGCTGAGCGCGTCGCCCCGGCGGCCCCGTCGACACGCTGTGCCTTGGAAGCGGGAGGGGAGGCGCGGCGGCGGAGCAGCTCGTTCTCTTTGAAAACGGGGGGAGGGGGGAATGGAGCAGAAGGAGGAGGAGGAGGAGGAGGAGGAGGAGGAGGAGGAGGAGGAGGAGGGGGAGGGGGAGGAGGAGGAGGAGAGGAAAAGGCGAGGACTAGGACAGTGGTCTGCCTCCGGAAGTCAGGTCTAAGGATGAGGATGAGGAGGGTGAGGAGACGGATGATGATGAGGGGGGAGGAAGCAGAGGAGGAGGAGGAGAGGAGGAGGAGGAGGAGGAGGAGAAAGAGCAGTGATGAGGGAGGGGGATAAGAGGAGGAGGTAAGCATGTCGATGAGGAGGAGGAGGAGGAGGAGAGAGGAGGAGGAGGAGGAGGAGGAGGAGGAGGGATGGGTGAGGCGCCCCCTGGGAGGAGGGAGGAAGGAGGGAGGAGGGAGGGAGGAGGAGGAGGAGGAGGAAAAGGCTGGCAGCAAACCCGTGCGTCCTGCGCGGCGTTACGTCGTACCGAAGGCGGGGGGCTGAGGCTGCGGGCGGCGAAGCACCTCGGCCGGGTAGGTGGGTGGGGGGATGGACTAACCTGTTCCTCTCTCCTTCGGTCCCTCCTCCTCCTCCTCCTCCTCCTCCTCCTCCTCCTCACTCCTCCTCCTCCTCCTCCCTCCTCCTCCCCCTCCTCCTCCTCCTCCACCTCCTCCTCCCCCTCCCTCCTCCTCCTCCTCCTCCTCCTCCCTCCTCCTCCACCTCCTCCTGCCCCCCCCCCTCCTCCTCCCTCCTCCACCTCCTCCTCCACCTCCTCCTCCCCCTCCTCTCCTCCTCCTCCTCCTCCTCCTCCTCCTCCTCCTCCTCTTCCTCCTCCTCTCCTCCTCCTCCTCCTCCTCCTCCTCCTCCTCCTCCTCCTCCTCCTCCTCCTCCTCCTCCTCCTCCTCCTCCTCCTCCTCCTCCCCGTAGCCATTTTGGCTCAAGATGTTGAGTTCCGCAGGGGAACAAGTGGATACCGCTAGTCCGCGGCAGTGCCAGGGCTGTTCAGCCCGACATCTTCTCTCGAGACCTGTACGGGGAGCTCCGCGCTGCCGTCCAGAGTCCCAGCTCAGCCCGCCGCCATGTCGGAACGCAGGCGCGGAGGCGGCAAGTCACCAGTGCCAAGGGTCTCCTTCTCGTCCGACTTCGTGGGATGCAAGAAGTGCGGGTACCGTTGGACCTACAAGACCAAGCAGTCCTGCTACAGCTGTGGGCAGGCCCTGCGACCATCGTACTCACCTGCTCCCAAGCCCCGTGGCGTCTGGGCTAGCGGCAGCGGAGGCTGGTGGCAGGACAACCACAAAGGCGCCGGCTGGTACAAGGAAGCTGAGGAGACCACGCAGAGGACCGAGCCGCTTGAGATCGGCGAGGTGGTGCAGACCCTCGGCGGGCACGCCCTCTCCGAGGCCCAGAGGCAGGCGCTCCAGCAGCTCGAGAGCGCCTTCGCCCCGCCGGCCCCTGCAGGGCGCCCCGCGCTCCTGGAGGAGGGCATCCAGCGGGCGGCCGCGGCAGAGAGGGCGGCCCGTCGGGAGCTGGAGAAGCGCGCCAAGCAGCTGGCCGACGCCAAGCTCTGGCTCGACGAATGCCAGGCTCGATCCGATGCGGCAGCTGACGCCCTGGTGGGGGCTGAGGTCAAGCTGGCGCAGGAGAAGAAGGCGTTTGCGTATCCAGGCAAGGACCCTCAGCCCGAGGGGACCAACAAGGGCGGCGGGGTTATCAACCTCTCAGCCTTGTTGGGCGAAGGAGAGGCCAGTTTTATCATCGAGGACGGCCCCCTCTTCGACCTGGAGGGGCTGGATGTCACATCCGAGCAGCGGCACCAGTTCAACAAGCTCAAGCAGACCTTCGAGGCGTCCGTGCAGCAGGCGGTCCGCACGCACTTCGGGCCAGGGGCTGACGTCCTCAAGTCCCAGCGCGAGCAGTTCGAAGAGATCAGGACGCCCCGCGAGACCTTCAAGAAGCGCAGACGGGAGCACCCCCCTGCGACCGCGGCGGCAACAGAGGCGTCGTCGCCCCAGACCCCCGAGGGGAGCCCGCCGCAGGCGCCTGCCCAGGCCAAGCCCGAGGGCCCGCCTGCGGAGGCGGCGGCGGCAGAGGCGCCAGCGGCCCAGAGCCCCGAGAGAGGCCTGCCGCAGGCGCCAGCCCAGGCCTCCCAGGAGGCCCAGCAGGCGGCCCAGCCCGCCGCGGAGCCGCAGGGTGCCCAGGGCGCTTCGCCCGGCGCTGCCAGCTCTGACGCTGGCCCTGACGCTGGTCGCGAAGCCGCTGGCAAGGAGTTGGCGGAGGCCTTGCAGCGCGCCAGGGCTCGCAGGGCGGAGGCAGCCGCCAAGCCAGTACCTCTGTAGCCCGCACGGGCTCGGCAGCCTGGCCTCCACGGCTGCAGGTACCAGTACACAATGCTCTACATGGTCGGGTTCATGGCATGAGTCCAGCACGTCGCAGGAGCCAGAACCTTTCAGAGGGTCTCCTCCTGACGCAGTCAGTACATCATTCTCTACATGGTCAAGTTCACCGAAGGCGAGCCCTCCGCGTCGTCGAGGCAAGGGCGGCACGCGCAACGTGGGGCTCGAGTTCATAGGCTTCAACTGTTCATCTTGGGCGCAGGCCATCGATGTCTTGGATGAAGCCGCTACAAGGAAGATCGTGGGCCCCATGCATATCACGTTCCTTCAGGAGCATAGGCTCACCGCGCCCATCGCCAAGGACATCGAGGCGGCCAGCTTCAACAGGCATTACACGGCAGCACTGGTTCCAGCTGTCAGCGGCCCAGGCGGACGGCCGACTAGTGGAGTTGGGTTCCTCGTGCCAAGGAATGTTGGCCTTACACATCTGGAAGGCATGAATACGTTCGATATCTCACCTCCTGGGTCGCCTGGCCGCGTGGCAGTGGGCTGGTGCTCTGCTGGACAGAAGGGTGGCCTCATGATTATCACGGCATACTTTTGGACACGGGAAGGTTGGACGATTCGAAATTTGTCAATTCTGGAGTCCATTGCAACGGTCATCAAGCAGTATGACATACCGTGGGTATTCCAAGCAGACTTCAACGAGACGGGGGAGTCTTTACTCAATACTGGTTGGTGCCAAGATGTGGGTGGAGTTGTGCGACTCCCTTCCACTACCACGTGTGCAGGAGTCGGCGGAGGCAGTATCATCGATTTCTTTGTGATCGACGCCCGCATCCAGCATGCTTTCGGAGACACGGTAGAAGTGTTAGACACTGCAGCCACACCTCACTCGCCCGTTCGCCTAGTCATGCAGTCCAGGATGCGAGCTAAAGGCGGCTGGAGGCTTGCCAAGCCCAGACCTTTCCCAATGGAGAGGCCGTGCGGACCAGTCCCGCAGCCTGCACAGTGGCCAGATTTCGATCATCAGGACGATTTAAATGGCACCCAGCTTGACCAGCTTTGGAAGCATATTTCACACTGTGCTGAAACAGAGCTGGTGAATCTCCTGGGCGTGGAAGAACCCCAATCCTACCTCGGTCGGGGCGATCCCCCTCGGTGGACCTGGGCCCCCCTCGCTGGTCCTCAATCGCGCGCACGCCCCAGGGGAACGCCTAGCTCCCGAGCTTGGCGGTGGGTCGCCGCACGAGCCAGTGACTTTATTTTCCTTACACAAGCTGCCCAGCAGGAAGGTACCTGGATGCATGCACGGGCGCGACGAGCAAAGCTCGAGCGCCGCGTCGAAGGAGGAAGGAGTCGGTTGGTTCACGACTTGGGGGAGGAGGCTGAGCACGTAATCGCCCAGTTTGAACGGCACCGCGCCTTTTGTCTCGAGGGCCCAGCGCTCAGGGAGCAGGCCCCCGAGATCATGGGTCTCCAGCGACGAGCTGTAGCCAATGCTCAGACCATCGAGCGGCAGCAGGCAGCCACACGGTCAATTGAAGACGGAATCGGCAGCTGGCTCTTCCTTCATCCACAGGATCAGCAAGTGGCGTGCCCCTCCTCCCCCCGTCACGGGTTACTCCGTCTCCAACCTCGAGCTTGCTGATCCTCAGGAAGCGGCCGACAGGGCTGCGCAAGAGTGGTTTGACGTTTGGGGCTCCCATGGGCAGGAAAGCACGGGTCCCTCAGATCGACCCTGGGAGGCCGCTCGTTTTGCCCATCCGTTGGTCCACCTGGACCGCCAGCTGTTTACCAAAATATGTTTGAGTTTTCCTGCCAGGACGGGAATAGGCTCCGACCACTGGCACCCACGCTGGTGGGCGTGGATTTCGGACGAAGGCAAAGACTGCCTGATTCAGCTAGTGATGTTTATATCTCGCACGGCACAGTTCCCTTCGCAGGTCAGGTACATCATATACTTCCTACTTTCGAAGGAGTCGGGAGGCACACGGCCGATTGGGCTCCTCCCCTCCCTCATGCGTGTAGTTGAACGAGCACACTCTGGCCTCTTTCACGACTGGGAGCGCTCTGCCAAGCGCAAATATGACTTCGGGGGCCCTGGAGGGGGCTCCGAAGAGGCAGCTTGGCACCAGATGGTGCACGATGAGGGGGCGCGTGAGGGGGAGGTGTCTGTGACGGGGGTCCTGGATTTGTCGCGTGCTTTTGAACATGTAACCATGAATGCTCTGTGGGTTGTAGCCCCTCTGTGCGGCTTCCCACAGCAGCTAGCCAAGCTTCTCATCAGCATCTACACGTCCACCAGGCTGGTTGCATTTCGAGGGGTCCTAGCCAATAAGGCGATGCAAACTTTTTCAGCCGTTGTGGCTGGCTCGATCGGTGGCACCAGGGCACTCAAGATGGTGGTGCTGCAGGTCACAGATGCAATACATCAAGCCTGGGGGGCGCGCCTCCAGATGAAATTATTCGTCGATGACCTCAGTATTCAAGTCCGAGGAGCGTTGCGATGTCTCAATGTTCTGCAGGCCGCTGTCACGTTCTATATCCGTGAGATTGAAGGTACCTGGCGCATCCCTGTCTCCCGTGGTGCCCGCGGCAAAGGGTACATCCTCGTCGCCTCGGCCTCGGCTCGAAATCACTGTGCTGCCTGGGCCAAAGACCTGGGTCTTGCCATCACCGACGCCAGCTCACAGCTGGGAGTGGACAGCGCTGGAGGCGCCGTAGTTCGCAAAAGAAAGAACATGCAGAAGAGATTTAAATACGCCTGTCACCGCAAGGCCAAATTAAAAGCCCTCTCAAAGCAAGGGGCCCGCCTCGCCAGGGTTGTCCGCCAAGGGGTGATCCCGTCCGTGACCTACGGGTCGAGCTGTTTGGGAGTCTCGCCTGTCTCTCTGGACAGAATGCGTGTCATGGTTTCGGGCAGCCTGGGCGGTAGTGCGATTGGTCGAGATAGAGTCCTCCGACTCTGGACGTATCAAGTTGATCCTGTGGTCGAGGGATCGCAGAGGCCGCTATGCATGTGGGCCACGCAGGCATGGAATGGAGTGCATCAGGTAGACATGGCCAGGGCCTGGCGCAGGGAAATGTCACGCGAAGCGGCCAGACGGAGTCGGACGCTAGATCGCCCCTGGAGCCAAGTTCGAGGGCCTGCCTCTGCTTGTAATCTTACGCTGCAGAGGCTGGGCTGGTCCTGGCCTAGCTGGCACACCATCCGCACTCACGCTGGTGAAATGTTTGACATGCGCCGATCGGCGCCAAGCATGCTGCGCAAGTATATTTACCTTCGTTTAGAGGATCAGGAGCTCACCGACTGGGCAACGCAGCGAGGCATGCCCTTTCGGAAGCCCTTCCTCGAGCCTTGTCGCGCAGCAGTCAGGACAAAAAAGAAAAAGGGCCAGAAGCAGTCGGCTATGCTAGCGTTCCTGTGCAGCGATTTTTGGACGCAAGACAAAGTGTGGAGAGCAGGCCACTCTGAAGATCGAAGTTGTCAAAAGTGTGGGCACGCCATAGGAAATCAACACCATAGATTTTGTAGGTGTCCAGCGTCTCAGGGGCAGCGCCAGGCTGCAGGTGAATCCACCGTGCCTCCTCCTCGAGCTCCTCCTCCCATCTCTTCTCCAGGGCTCTTGCGCCACACCCACTGGGGGACCCCTTCCAGGACGCCACGCCCAGCATTGAGACCCTGGACCCCGAGTACGGGGACGATCCCCTTCTCTCGCCCCTTCTCTCGGGCCTGGCCTATTCGGATGGGTCGGGGGTCGGGGTCTCTGGGTTGAAAGCGTTCGGTTGGGGCCTCTGCTTTGTGGACCAGCACGGCAACGTACGCAAAGCGATGCATGGCACGGTCCCAGGAGTAAGGCAGGCACAAAGTGTGCTTAGAGCTGAATTGCATGGTTTCTTGAATGTTCTTCGCCACGGCACAGCCCCTCTGCAGGCAGGGATCGATAATTCCACAGTCGTTCGGGGCTTCAGGCGAGGCCCAGTTTGGTGCCGCCAAGCCAGGCGACCGCATGCAGATTTATGGCACATGATTTGGAATGCGATTGAGGACTCGTTCTCGGGGGAGGGGGACCTCGTCGTCGTCAAGGTCAAAGCGCATTCCAAAAAGGCTCAGGCCCAGCAACTCGAGGGACTCGAGCTGTGCAACTATCTAGGGAATCAATGCGCCGACCTTCAAGCGAAGGAGGGAGCCAAGCTAGACGCCATCCCGCCTCACACTCGTGACACGTGGGTGTCTAGATCCAAGGAGGTTTGTGCTATCCTCGGGCTCGTCGGTGACATGACTTGTAAAATAGGCACGTTTGACGACACCACAGGCCGTCTCCAGAATGCCCCCCAGCCCCCTGGCCCTCGGCCGCGCCGTTCGGTGCTGCCTCCCCCAGAATCTCGGCACGTCCTGGAGTGGGATAGGGGGTCTTGGAGGTGTGCTTGTTGTGCTAGACGGGCCCACAGCTATAAGGCCAAGTTGGTGCTGTCGCGTAAGTTTTGCAGGAAGGGTTTCTCCTCCCACGGTAAGTGGAAGAAGATAGCGCGTGTCGACGGGGCTCCTTTGCAGGGGCCAAGGCGACACAAGCTGTCTCGAATAGGCCACTATACCTTCTGTCGAGAGTGCGGCGCCTTTTTGAGCGCCAGGGCTTGTGGGTTGCTTGCTGGATGTCCTAAGGACCCGAAGGACCACAACGCCAAGACTCGACGAAATCGTTTGCTGGCAGGTAAGCACCCGTATAAAAATGATAGACTGCCTGGAGAGGTGGTCGCGCTGTCAAGAACCCAGGAATTGAATTTTCTGGAGTCGATTGGGATTGCTGCCAGGGCCTCTGCCGCTGGAAGCGGCGTGGAGGCACTCTCTTCCTCCGCCGCCTCAGGCGGTGCGGAGGTCTAACCAGGTCTGTCGCAGGTGGACGCGAGGTGCTCGCCCACGCTGTGCTCGCGGGAAAAAACCTCCTCCTCCTCCTCCTCCTCCTCCTCCTCCTCCTCCTCCTCCTCCTCCTCCTCCTCCTCCCCTTCTCTATCAACGCTACCAACGCGGCTGGGTCACGAATCGAGCTGGCCGCGCTTAAAACATGTTTTGCTCCCGGGTGAAAACGCACGGACGCCGCTATGCTGCGGCAAATGTATGTTCCTTGGTGTGTCTGGTCCGCCCCAGTGCCACCTCCTGCTTCCCGCGTGCGTTCGCGGGTCAGCAGACACTTCATAGTGGCTACGATCTTGGCGCGGTCGATCCGTCCTGCTGCGAGCAGCCTCGCGGGTCCAGGATGCTGCCCAGGGCCGACGGAGCCGACCAGTCCAGGAATGCCACGCAGTGTGCGCTGACGGCCACTGCCAGGCGTGGCAAGCAGTGCCCGCCCACTGTCGGCGGATGGTCCTGGTGGCATCACGGTGGCCAAGGCAGGTGCGGCGAGTGCAACGCGGCCAAAAGGTCGGCGTGCGCAGGCCCGCGGCCTGCCCCAGGCGCCCCGTCGACGCGTGCGCCAGGCTGGAAGCTCTGCCCTGACAGAAGGGTGCGGTCGCCATTCGGGGAGGCGGAGTGAGCAGCCCTGCTTGGGCGCGCGGCCAAGGCGGAGTCTCGAACCGAGGGTGGCAGGCACAGGGATGTGGAGTCGCGGGGCGAAGTCACGTTGGAGGAAAAGGAGCTGCAGCGATAGATTCGGCTCGACTGCGTCGCCGCAGGCCGTTCGCAGATGGAGGCGAAGCTCAAAGCTCTTCGCGAGTTTCACGCAGAGTCTCGGCCAGTCGGTGCTCGCAGCAGGGACCTGTCAGAGAAACAGCTCAAGCTAGAGAAGCGCTTCACGGCACAGCCTGAAAATTTGGAACAGCTGGGCAAGCAGTTGGCTGAGCCGGGCTCCACACGGGTTGAACAGGCAAAGGATCTGGCGGAGACGGAGACGGAGCTGCAGCGTGTGCAAACTGCGTGCTACTGCCGCCGCTGAACCGGCTGCTGACGGAGCGGGGGACGCCTCTGCTCATGCTGGTGCTGCTGCTCATGCTACTCCTAGGCCCTCTGCACCCACTGGCTCGTCATCAGGCGTTGCTGGTGTCGATGGTCAAGGTGGGAATGGTGAGAATCAGCTCACGTAGCTGATTTTCCCGGCGCCTCCCGGCGCCGGGAGGCGACCATGTATCGAGGAATGGGCCCTCGGTGGGGCCGAAACCAGCTGCATGCAGCAGATTTCGTAACCCCCCCTTTCCCAATCCCCCCCTTTCGCCCGGCCCGATTGTGGCGTGTAGCTGCTGCTGCTATTGCCGGGACGTCTCATGGGATGGGCATTCGCAAAACGGTACTGCAGTGAATTCGCCGACGCGTTCTGGTGGTTTTGCTGACAGACGTGCTGATGGGATGGTCATGTCCAGTGGCGCTGCAGTTACCTCGTCTTTGCGTGCTGGTGGCTTCGCTGATCGCCATGCTTGTGGGACGGGTATGTCCAGTGGCGCTGCAGTTACTTCAGAAGGATGATCATGTCATCATGTCCAAGGGTGCTGCAATCACTTCGACAGCTGCAGTTACTTCAAGCTGGTCGGCGTCGGCTTCAGGGTCTTCTGGGTCCAGAGGTTGTGGACAATCCTCGCATGTCATTGCCCAGATGCAGTTAGGCGGCGCGCATTGCCTAGCGTGTCTGGCAGCGCCCAGCGGGGCAATGTAGAGACAGCCGGGCGGTGCGCACGGCCTGGCGGGTCTGGCACAATTGCGAACCCCGAGAGAGCTCCAGGCTGGGGGGAGCTGGCCGCTCCTGCTGCGGCTCGAGCCTCAGGCAGGGGAGGGCTTGGCCCCCCCTGCTGCGGCTCAGGCGCTGGAAGTGCTACACAGGAGTTGGGCGCCCGAGTTATCCGGGGTATCTCGGGTCCGGGGTAACTCGGGTTAAGATTCCCGAAAAAGGAACCCGAATTAGCCCTGACCCGAGTTACCCCTGATGATGTGGGGCTCTGGACGCCCGAATTATCTGGGGTAACTCGGGTCCGGGGTGACTCGGGTTCGGAATCCCGAAAAACGAATCCGAGTTAGCCCTGACCCGAGTTACCCCTGATGATTCGGGGCTCTGAAGGCGTGCACGAGCTCACGCGACGAAGCCCCCGAGTGCCGGGCAGCGCGGTGCGGGCGATGGGCCGGCCGTCCGAGGGCAGGTCACCGCGTGGAAGTGCGCCGCCTCCGGGGAGCTCTGGTGGAGGCGTGCCCACCATGTGCACCGGAACTGCCACGCCCCGACGCTCGAGCGGACCCCTGCCCACAAGGGCTCGGAGGCGGTGCTGGCTGACCCCGATGCTGGTTTGTTGCACGCTGTCGGGAATGCTTGGGCCGACATGCTCGTCGAGTGGGGTTCCGAGCCTCACGGAGTTCCGAATGCGATGGTCGAGACTCACGTGAGGGGGCTTAAAAGTGTGCCAAAGCCAAGTCGGATGTATCCGCTTGGAGGGTTTGGCCCAGAAGTCGGCCGAGCTCATGCCCAGGAGTGCTCACCCGCCTCGGCCCTCTCGGGACCCCGACCTCGTGCTCTCCACGACCCGGCACGACCTCTTGCGTTTTTGCGAGCGCGCGTGGCCATGGGTGTCTGCACTGCAATCGGTTCGCGCGCACGCCGTACAGTCTGCGTGCGCCGCGCGCGATTGTGCGTGTGAGGCCACGGCAGCACATGCGGGAGCGGCAACGAGGTTCTGTGCCGCTCTGCCCCCGCCTGCGTGGCAAGCCGCCCGCTCTGAGGCCGTGTCGGAGGCGATCCGGGCCGCAGAACTGCTTGAGGCCGAGGCCCAGGAGCCTTCGCTCCCTCCTCCTCCTCCTCCTCCTCGTCGTGCCGGGGGCGGGGGAGAAGGAGGAGGAGGAGGAGGAGAAGGAGGAGGAGGAGGCGGAGGAGGAAGAGGAGGAAGAGGAGGCTGAGGAGGAAGAGGAGGAGGAGGCGAAGGAGGAGATGAGGAGGAAGAGGAGCAGGAGGAGGAAGAGGATAGGGGGGAGGAGGACAAGGAGGAGGAGGAGGAGGAGGACGAGGAGGAGGACGGGAGGAGGACGAGGAGGAGGACGAGGAGGAGGACGAGGAGGGCATCCTCCCGTGGCGTGCGGGCGCGGCTCTCCTCCGCCTCGAGCGCGGCGGGGGTGCCCCGCGGGGCAGGGGCGCAGCCCCGAGCTCAGCGCCACGTGCGGAGGGCGCCCGGGGGGCCAAGAGCACCCTGGCCGAGGCGCGCGCCCGAGCGCCGCGCGCCCCCCAAGGGGGCGCACTCCCAGGTCTTGAGCTCTCCCTACTCCTGGTCCTCCTCCTCCTCCTCCTCCTCCTCCTCCTTCTCCACCTCGTCCTCCCTCCTCCCTCCTCCTCCTCCTCCTTCTCCTCCTCCTCCTCCTCCTCCTTCTCTCCTCCTCCTCCTCCTCCTCCTCCTCCTCTCCTCCTTAACCGGGGAACCGCCCCTACTCCTGGTCCTGTGGCGCCGCTGCCGCCTCTCTGTCGCTCTCTCTCCCTCTCTCTCTCTGTCTCGGTGTGGTTTTTCCGTGACTCGGCTGCCCCCTGCTGGCCCGCAGCCTCCCTTCTCCGACTCCTCGTCCTCCTCCTCCTCCTCCTCCTCCTCCTCCTCCTGCATTCCTCCTCCTCCTCCTCCTCCTCCTCCTCCTCATCCTCCATTCCTTTCTTCATGAATACCTCCTCCCTGTCGCATCCCAGGGCCAGTCGGACGGGTTGGCCAGGCGTTCCGTTTGAGACTCCCTCACCATCTACAAGCCTGAAATTTACATTGCAACAACTTGACGGGTGGAGAGCGGGTGGCTTTGAACCGGCGGCTCTTGTCTCAGCGCCGCACACATCAAACAGATGCAAGGGATTCACGGAGAGAGGGCGGATCGCTTGCAAAATGCAGCTCTCGCCTTAGTGCCGCGCACATTTCACACACATTCAAGACCTTCACGAACGGGGGCGCGTCGTTTTCATAATGTGGTTCCCGCCTCAGCGCCGCGAACATCCGTCATCAATAACTGTAAGAGCTTCGCGGATGGAGGGCGGGCCGTTTTCAAAATGTGGCTATCGCCTGAGCGCCGAGCACATTCCTTTCAAATATTCGTCGCATGGAGGGCGGGTCGTTTTCAAAATGTTGATCTCCCCTCCAACATTCGTCTAACACATTGCAAGGGCTTCACGGATGGAGGGCGGGTCGCTTTCAAACATGTGGCTCTCGCCTCAGTGTCACACTCAGTCGTGCTAAAAACATTGTAAGGGCTTCGCGAATGGAGGGCGGGCCGTTTTCAAAATGTGGCGTTCGCCATGGCGCCGCGCAGATTCGTTTCAAACATGTGCGCATGGAGGGCGGGCTGTTTGCAAAACGTGATTCTCGCCCTAAGAAGCCTCAAATGGGGCCCTCGCCTCTGCGCGGCGCACAGTCGTCTCAACGGGCTCTTATGTGGCATCCGCGGGGGACCTTGTCTGTCCCCTCTCGGCCCTATCCGCGTCGACTCCGTGCCGAATCCATGTCGGACTCGTCGGGCCCGTGCCGAGTCCACATCGGATCCACGACAAGTCCGCGTCGAGCCCGCGGCGGGCAAAGGTTGGTCGGGAGCGGCCAAGAGGGGGGTGTCCAAGAGGGGGGGGGTGCAAATCATGGCCGGCGGCACGTGCGCGGCCCAGGGTGGGGGCCAGGAACGTAATGAAACAAGAAGAGGCGCCATGACATCTGGGGAAATGTCATGGCCGACGCCATGATCTCCACCACCCCCCCCTAGTCAGCACCCCCCTCTCTCTGCCGCCCCCTCGAGCTGGGGCAGGCGAGGCCCCCAGCGGAGCACGCGCAGCGCGAGGGCTCTCTCTCCCGCTGCTCAGCATATGTTGCTCTCGCCCTCCTCCTCCTCCTCCTCCTCCTCCTCCTCCTCCTCCTCCTCCTCCTCCTCCTTCTCCTCCTTCTCCTCCTCCTCCTCCTCCTCCTCCTCCTCCTCCTCCTCCTCCTCCTCCTCTAGGTCCGTCATCGGGCTTGCGGCCCACAGCGAGAACAAGAAAAAAAGGCAAGAGCCCCACGGACGGAGGGCGGCTCCTGCGCGCTCCTCCGCGCCGCGTGCACGCCGTCCCTTCCTCATCGCGCTGCTTTCTGAGTGTGCTCGTTTCTACGGTGCTTCTGGCTCCTTTAGGGGCCAGGAAGAGGCCCGGGATAGAACAAGTAGAGATGAAAGGATCTTGGTCCCCCAAAGACCCCCCAAAAAGCTCTCAAACAAGTGTGCTCGTTTCTAAGTGTTCCTGGCCCCCCAGGGGGCCAGGAAGAGGCCCAGGATAAAAACAATTAGAAATAAGAGGATCTTGGTCCCCAACCCCCCCCCCCCCCCCCCCAAAAAAAAAAACTCGAAGAATTAGAAACTGAACAGTGTGTACACTCGCTGAACAACATTGCACGAAGCTTCCTGGGTGGAGGGCGGCTCCTCTTCAAAACGTGGCTCTCGCCCTGGCGCCGCGCACAATCGTTCTCTAGGATCTCCAGGCAGCGCATCGGATGGAGCTCGAAATGTGGCTCTGGCCTTAGCGCCGCGCAGATTCGCCTCGAGGCTTTGCAGCAGTTCGAAGGCTTCTCACGGTTGACGTCCCAGAACTACTGTTTTGGCACGATGTCGGACTGCGATGGCGCAACAGTCACGCTGATTTGCAGCGTTGAAGTCCCAAGAATGGTGTTCCGGCACGGTTGAGGATCGCCAAGACGCAACGGTAACGATGATTCGCATTCGCGGCGTTGAAATCCTAAGAACGGTGTGCTGGCACAGTTCCGCTTTTTTCAAACGGCTGTTTACCAACGGGGCACTTCCCTCCGCACAAATGAGCCCTTGTAGGGGCTTGTGAAGAGGAACTTGGAGGGAGGGTTCATCCCACTATTGTTGATGAGTCTTGGGTTTACACTGGTCCTCCTACTCCTCCTCCTCCTCCTCCTCCTCCTCCTCCTTCTCCTCCTCCTCCTTCTCCTCCTCCTCCTCCTCCTCTTCTGTCTCCCTCCGTCCCTCCCTCCTCCTCCTCCTCCTCCTCCTCCTCCTCCTCCTCCTCCTCCTACTCCTCCTGATCCTCATCTTAATTCTCCTTATCCTCGTCCTCCTCATCCTCCCCCCCCTCCTCCTCCAACGACGACGGCGGGCGGCGCTGGTGACGACGGACGACGAAGATGACGATCAAACAGAACACCTTTCTTGGAACGGTGTCTAGACCGATACTGTCTCCATGCCTCAACGAGCGTGGCAAGCCCAGGCATCATTCGATACGATTGTTTCAATGCGCGGCCGCAGAGGTCCCGACCATTTCTCTGGCGCAGGTTTTCTCCCGAAGGCCGAAAGCGGCCCCAGCAGGCCGAGATGAAAGGAAAACGTCCACATTGATCAAACATCATGTCGTCGGAATCCTGAATCTTGACGACGGCGGCGACGACGACGACCACGACGACGACTGCGACGGCGGCAGTGCTGGCGACGGCGGTGATGGGTCGCTTGATTTTCGGATCAGTCTCTGGCGGCCGTTCGGGACGATCTATGCATCCCTAGAACGCTCTCGGCGAGGCACAGCTGCTGGAACGCACCCCGAGGCCGAAAAACCACCGAGAACCGACTGCGGCGATGACGGGGGAGCCTCCGCGGCGTCGCCGGAGCGGCGCGAGATCTCCGCGGCGGCTCTGGGCTTCCTGCGGCACGTGGGGGTGGCGCGGGCGCTTGCCGGGCGCCATCGTCCTCATCGTCGTCGCCGTGGTGGTCGTCGTCGTCGTCGACGGCGCTGCCGCCACCAACGCCTGCGGCGCTGCCGTCGTCGCCGCCGCAGTCGCCGCCGCCGTCGAATCCTCGTCGTCCTCATCGGTCTCCTCGTCTCTCTCGCATCCTCCTCCTCCATCATCCTGCGCCTCCTCCTCCTCCTCCTCCTCCTCCTCCTCCTCCCTCCTCCTCCTCCTCCTCCTCCTCCTCCTCCTCCTCCTCCTCCTCCTCCTCCTCCTCCTCCACCTCCTCCTCCTCCTTCCTCCTCTTCCTCCTCCTCCCCTCTCCTCCTCCTTCCTCCTTCCTCCTTCCTCCTCCTCCTCCTCCTCCTCCTCCTCCTCCTCCTCCTCCCTCCTCCCGTCCTGCTATTTCTTCTCCTATGTTATTGTCGACCGCCTCCTCCTGCTTCTTCCACAGCTCCATACACTTCCCCCGTCCATCCCCCAAAGACCGTTTGTCCTGCTGCTGCTGCTGCTGCTCCTCCTCCTCCTCCTCCTGATTTTCACGTTCCTCCCTCGCCTATCTCTCTCCGAGCCCGTATCGGCGGTCAAAGGGCGATTGGGGGTCGATACGTTCTCCCTGGGCCTACCCCCCCCCCTGACGCTGCCCCTCACCAATCCTTCGCCTCCCGCCTCCCACCCTTGGAGGGCACGGGCGGTCTCACCTGGCGGCCCCCCTGTGAGGAGGTGGGCGGTCGCCGTCGCCGCCGACGCTGCGGTCGGCGCCGTCGCCCTCGCCGCTGCGCCGCCGCTCCCGTCATCGCCGCCGTCGCGCCCCCTCCCGTCGGGGGCTGCTGACGGTGTCCCTGGCCCAGTGTGCCCCCAGATTTTCCCTTGGATGCCCAGGGAACGGGCACCTTGAGCTGGCCCCCCCCCTGTAAGGGGGGCCGCGTTCGCCGTCGCCGCCAGCCTTGCAGCCATTCCCGCCGCCACCGCTGCGGTCGCCGCCTCCGTTGCCCAGCCCTGAATTCCTTGAACCACTGCTGATAACAATTGAGAGGATTTGAGTCGTTTCAGATTAGGCCTTAGGCCAAAGTCTCTGTCTAAGTCTAGTGCTTGTTCTGTCGACGTCAGGGTCCAAAACGTCACAATCCCTTACCTCCGGCGCACCGTGGCGTGCCTGCCACTCGCGGGCGGCGCGCGCGCCAAGCCGGCGGCCGCCCCCCGCCCCCCCCGTAAGCAGGTTGCCGCCGCCGCCGCCGCCAGTCGTCGCCGACGACGTCGTAGTCGTCATAGTCGCCGCCGTCGTTGTCGTCGCTGCCGCCGTCGCCAGTCGTCGCCGACGACGGCGTAGTCGTCATCGTCGCCGCCGTCGTCGCCGCCGTCGCAGTCGTCGCTGCCACTACCGCTATCGCCGCCGCCGCCGCCGTCGCCCCCGCAGTCGCCGCCGTTGTCGCCGCCGCCGCTGCCAGCGTCGTCGTCGCCGCCGCCGTCGTCGCCGCCGCCGCAGCAAAATTTTGCCCTCGGCCCTCGAAGTTCAATGGGGAGGCCATTTGGGCCCTTTTCGGACCTCCGGGTGCCTCCAGAGACCGCCGGGGACCTCATGAAATCAGGACACAGGGCGGAAGCAACACTGAATCTAGCCGCCGCCGCCGCGTCGCCGTCTCCGTCGTCGTCGTTGCCGCCACGGGGGACGATGACAGGAAAGGACGCGTTGACGGTGGAGGGATAGGAGATGAAAGGAGGGGACCTCCCCCTCCCCCTTCCTCACCCCTCCTCGACCTTTCCCTCACCCCGCTCCGCGTCCGCTTCCCAGGGTGACTTGCGCCACGTAGATCGCACCATTGCACAGCACACGGCGAAGCCAATATCTTGCTTAACATGTACTATCGATTAAAGAAACTCGGATCAACCAACCTCCCCCAACCGGGATAATCCGCCTGCCTCTTGTGTGTTGCAGTTTATATACGACCCTGCCACATCGTCAGCCCTGAATATGATCGCGTACCATTCCAGTCCAACGGACATCGACCCTGCCCACCATCCTTTGGAAGAAACTATGCGCCCCGTCCACTTATCAAACATCATCAGGTTTCAAGGATATCTTCCAAAAAACGGGACGAAGTGCACGCGCGCGCGTCGTCGCGCACGCGTGCCGTAAATGTCAAAAACCTCCGTGCCCTGAAGGAGTTCAAAAGCGAGTGCCTCAGACATATACCAAACACGCGCGGCTTTGCAACATCCGTTTGAAGAATAAATGTGCGCCCGCGCTCTTGCGAATTCGTGAAAAACCGTTTGGTTTTCAACGCGTTCATCACATGCGTCCTACCGGGCCTTCTGCGCGAACGTCTCAAAATCATTCGAACGTCTTTTCGCGCGTGCTGTGGGGGCACGATTTCCGTCAACTGATACCACGCGGGCAATTCGCGCGCGTCGGCCGCGTGGGCATGGCGAACTGCCTCGAAACCTTCATCACCGAATCGAAAACACCATCATCGGTGCCGGCATTGGCCTTGCCGTCGCTATTGTCACGATCTTTACCATCACCGCTACAACCATCATCGTGTCTACCATTGTCGACATCGCCATGATATCACGCCCGCCAAAATCACCGATTCGAAATGGAACGCCCGCGCGTCAGCACGGCTTGCGAAACGCGCCGGGAACTGCCCAGCGGTCTGGGTCAGCGCCACCGCGGTCGCGTCGGTCGCGCTGAACTAGTTGGCCGCTGCGCGCGCGAGCGTACGCGAGCTAGTGCGGCCGCACAAATGCACCAGCCAGCGCCGAACACTCATCGCGTTCGCCGCAGCATGGGTTGAGCAAGCCAAGTTGCGGGCGGGCGTGTGTGATGGTACCGCGAGCAGCGGGGTTGACAACTCGACATTTTCCAAAAGTACTTGCACCACGTAGCTTGCACCACATATTCTCTCCTGCTTCAAACGAGATTCGGATCTCTTTCCCCCCCCCCCCCCCTCGGGTTTGCTGACGTTTCCCCCCCTGGGATTACGCCGTTTACATATGATTCTGCCCCGCCGCTCATTTCAAAGAATTTGTACTTGTCACTGGGGGCCTGATAGCCCCCCCCTTCACCCCTGACAAATGATACCATGCGCGCGCACTCGTTCATCAAACAGCATCAAAGGATCCCAAGAACCCCTTTGCAAAGGCAACGTGACAAAGTCCGCGCGCGCGTCGTCGCGCGCGCATGCTTGAATCTTTCAAGTGTTTGGAACATTCCGTCGTAATTTGAAAATCGAATGATCCGGAAACGCATCAAACACACATGGTTTCGCAACCAGAAATGGCAAGGAAGCATGCGCTTGCGCTCTTGCGCATTCTGACACAAGTCATTTGCCTTTCAAATTGTTCATTTAATCGGACCACCCGACGGGCCTCCCGCGCGAACATGTCGAGATCACTCGCAAATCCTTGCGCGCCCGCTGGGTGGGCACGAACTGCTTTGGAAACCTTCATCGCCGAGTCGAGGACACCATCATCGTAATCGGCGTGATCAGCATCAGCGCCGTCATTGGCCTTGCCGTCACCGTCGCCATCACCGTTATTATCATCGCTGCCACCATCATCGTGTCTCCCAGTGTCGATATCGCCATGATACCGCGCCCGCCCGAATCACCGACTCGCAATGAAACGAACGCGCGTCAGCGCGGCCTGCGAAAAGCGCCAGGAAGTGCCCGGCGGTCTGGGTCTGGGTCTCGGTGCCCGACCTTAGCGTCACCTCCCTCCACCGCCCTCCCCGCCTCTCTGACACATGCGCGCTTTCGTTTATACAATTACAACAGCAGTTTCCAAGACACCCCTGCAAAGACACAGTGGCAAAGCCCACGCGCGCGCGACGTCGCGCGCATGCCGCACCTGTTCAAAAACATAGCTTCCGCAATGGATTCGGAATCGAGTTTACCGAAGACATAGCGAACAAGGGCTTTGCAACTTGACTTCTCAAAACAATCTCCGTGCGCCCTTGCGAATTTTTACGAGATCATCTGTGTTACAGGATCTGTTTGAACCAAAAAACAACAACATGCAACGCAACTGGCCTCTAGCACGCGCGTGGGTCGGAATCATTCGAACGCCTTTTGCGCGCTTGCTGGGTAGGGGGGCACGATCCGCGACACATAACACCATGCGGGCCGCTCGCGCCCGTCGGCCGCGCGCGCATGTCGATATCCTCCAAACCCTTCATCGCCGACACGTGGATATCGTCATCGTCACCGGCGTGATCGGCATCGGCGCCGTTAGTGGCTTTGCCGTCGTCATCGTCATGTCGTCCACGCTGCAATGATACAGCGCCCGCCCGAGCCACAAATTCGCAGTGAAGTGCCCGCGCGTCAGCGCGGACTCCGACACGCGCCGGAAAGTGCCCAGCGGTCAGCGCCACCCCCTCCGCGTCGGTCGCGCCAAACTTGCTGGCCCCTCTGCGCGCGAGCCTGCGCGCGCTAGCGCGGCCGCAGCGATGAACCAGCCAAGCACACACAATCGTGGAATTAACAACCCCGAGCTCTTCGACATCAGTTGCACAACATGCATTGGATGATCTGTACGTACATCTGTCATTTGAGCACGTGTCTTGGACCAGCTATGTTGCGCCACGTATATGCGTCACCCGACCTTACACCATACACATATATACATATATATATATATATATACATATATACATATATATATGTATATATATATATGTGTGTATGCATACACATATACCTCTCCGCTGCCGTGCCGCTGGGCACGGGGTGGACGCGTCCTCTGGTCATTTGCCTCATCCTCGGAGCCTCACTCCTCACCCCTGAGGATTCCTCAAGAAGGACCTGGGGCCCTCGCTGTCAAATCTCCTGGACCTTGGCGCGTGCCCCCTGGGGCGTCCTGATCCACCGCGTCCTGCCGCCCGATTTTTTCGGGCCCGCGAGGGCCCCAACACGCGCCGAGAGAGCCTCGACATGCCCCCCAAGACGGTCTAAGAGGGCCTCGGCTCGCCCCGAACGATCGCTCCATGACGCGTGAAGTGGCCCCCAGACGGCCCGAGAGGCCTCCGAGACGCTCCAAGAGGCCTCCAAGAGACCTCAGAAGAGGGCCCCAAGAGGCAAAAATCATTGACTTCACGGAGGTGTTTGAAAGACTTTGGTGTTCTTGCCGTTTTGGCTTCCCGACGCTCCCGGACGGTCCGAGAGGCCCCAAAAGCCGCCCCAAGAGGGCCCGAGAGGCCTCCAAGAGGGCCACGAACCGGCCCAAGAGGCGCCCAAGACGGCCCAGGAGGTGTCCAAGACGCCCCAGGAGGGCCCCAAGATGGCCGCAGGAGGAGCCCAACAGAGGGAGCACGAAGCGAAGATCCGAGCCGTCCGCCCCAGGAGGCCATCAGGAGGCCCCCGGGGCCCCCAGGAGGCCCTCAAGAGGCCCCCAAGAGGCCCCAAGAGGACCCTTAGAGGCGCAACAGAGCACCCAAGAGGCTCCGAAACGACCCCCAAGAGGCCTCCGAACTGCCTCCAAGAGGCCTCTGTGAGGTCTCCCACGAGATCCCAACAAACATCCAATAGGCTTCATACCCACAACCCAGGCACGGTAGCGGGATGGGCCGAAGTTGTTCAACACCGATTGCACCACACAGCTTACATCACATGAATTACACCACATAAGTTGCACCACCAAGCATGCCAGAACAGCAACTGTTTGGGCTCCACGCTGGCTAACATAGCCACGCACACACACAGAGACACACACTCACCCACCCACACACTTGTATGTGTATATGTGTACATACATATGTATACATACACATATACACCTATATATATATATACACACATAGAAACATACATATACATAGATCCCTCGCTCTCCCCCGCCGTTCCTGCTGGGCCGCTGGTGGCACCGGCAGCAGCTGCCGCGCCGAAGCTGGCGCTGAGCTTCCTGCAGGCTCGGCGGGGTCAGCGGCCGCTCCCAATCGCCAGCGATGGCCGACCAAACGGAAGGGGCCCTTGAAGCATGCCGATCAGCGCGTGGCCGCTGAGAATTCCAAAACGCGGATGCTGGCGCCTCGGGGTCCCGCACCGACAGCGCTGAGTCACCAGTGCGCCCAGCCTTGGCGTTGAGACAAGGGGCGACACGCGGCTGAGGTCGGCTGGTGCGGGCATGAAATCGAGACTTCTGGCGCGACCAGCCTCCCATTAGTTGGTACCCTCTCTGCCGGCAGGCAACCCGCTGGAACATGCGGCGGGCACCCTGCTCGGGCGCTTGTCAGAGAAAGGGCAACGGCAAGAGCAAGGCAAGCAGGAGCAGACGAAGGGTGGAGACGGGGAGCTAGTATTGATTTTGCGCGAGCGTCTCTGAAAAGCTGTTTTCAGCCAGCGAGCCTTAAAGCAGCAGCAACGAACGAATCGAAACGAACTGACGAACATCTACGTGGGGGGAGTGCCACATACGTTTGACTTGGAGGCCCCAGAACACGTACGAAACGACGCGTTTGGAGCATTACGCCGTTTGAAACGAGGGTACGCTGAGCATGTCGGAGAGTAAACGCACTCAGTTTGAACAAGTCTCGGCACACATGATGCGCACTATGGCACTCGGTTCCGACAGTCGCAAGTCTTCTCTATGAAGGCCGCTTATGGTTACCAGTCGGTTGACTACTAACGGCAAGCACTTCAAAAACATCTCAACAGGCTCGACATTCTGGGGCTCATGATGACTTCCTCTTAGATGGCAACAAATCATCCGCAGACGCGTTTGATGTGGCGCGTCTTTACACAACGTTGACGCCAGCTTGCTGCCAACAATCCGAGGGGGGGAGGGCCACGGAGCGCACTGAAAGAAGGAGGGGGGGGCCACGACGGCACCCGCACGCCCCTGGCCCTCGACCCCCTCCTCCTGGACGCCCCCGAGCCGTGGAGCAGGGCCGCCCTCGGGGCACGGGCCGGGGCGCGCCGAGCCCGATCCCGCCCACCCCCCCGCCGCCCCTCGACGGGCAGCGAGCTTCCAGCGCCGCCCTGGCGCCAGAGAGCACCGGAGCGGCAGCCCCGAGCCGTCGACCCCACTAGACGGCGCCCGGGGGTCCGCGAGCGCGCGCAGCGGGTCCTCAGCTTGGGGGCCCGCGAGCGCCGCAACGGGTGCCTGGGCGGCCCCAGCGGCGGGGGCGGCGGCGCCGCCGCCTTGGGTGCCGTGCAAGGAGGACAGGCACATTCCCATACCCCAATTTCATCCACCCTCTTGTTCCCAATGATCCTGTGGTGTTGGGTCTTCGTTTTGAAGGGACAACGCCAAGCGTTCACTGCTCACCCACTCCTCCTCCATCTCCTCCCTCTTCCCATCCGTGCCTCTGCCTTCCGCATGCCATCATCACCGTCATCATCGTCATCATCGTCGTCATCATCATCATCATCATCATCATCATCATCAACATCAGCATCATCATCATCATCATCAACATCAACATCATCATCATCACCATCGCCACCGCAATCATCCACATCCTCAGCATCATCCGCAGCATCATATCCGCATCATCAACACCATCATCATCATCATCATCATCATCATCCTCATCATCATCATCATCTGCATCATCATCGTATTCATCATCATCATCATCATCATCATCATCATCATCATCATCATCATCAACGTCATCAACATCATCGTCATCGGCATTACCGTCATCCTCATCATTTTCATCATCATCAGCATCGTCCTCAGCATCATCATCATGAGTATGATCACCATCATCAGAATCCTCACCATCAGACTTAGCATCATCGCCGTCACCAGCACCATTATCATCATCACCATCATCATTACCATCATAATCCGTATCAGCATCAGTACCAACATCTGCATCAGCATCACCAGCATCATCCTCGTCGGCCTCGTCGTCATCATCATCACCAGCATCATCATAATCATCATCGTCATCATCATCCTCGTCAGCATGGTCGTCAGCATCGTCCTCCTCATCATCATCAGCAGCATCATCGTCATCACCATCATCATCAACATCACCATCACCGTCACCATCACCATCACCACCACCACCATCATCATCATCAGCATCATCATCATCATCACCATCGCCATCACCATCATCATCATCATCATCATCATCATCAGCATCAGCATCAGCATCATCATCATCATCATCATCAGCATCATCATGATCATGATTACCCTCATCATGGCAGGCATTGTTCGCATGGCGGCCACAGTCCATTTGGGTACACCCCTTACACGCTACGCTGCCTCATAGGGAGCTCCACCGAAGGCCTCAGTGGCAGGGTCCGCATGGCGGCCTCGCGTCCATTTCGGCTCACCTTCACACGCTTCGCGGCCACATAGTAGGGAGCTCCACCGAAGGCCCCAGCGGGAGGGTCAGCATGGCGGCCTCAGTCCATTTCGTAACACCCCACACACGGTTCGCGGCCCCATATGGAGCTTCACCGAAGGTCCCAGTGGCAGGGTCCGCATGGCGGTCTCGGGCCCATGTCGGCACACCCCTCAAACGTTTCGCGGCCCGACAGGGAGCTCCACCAGAGGCCCCCAGTGGCAGGGTTCGCATGGCCTCAGGCCATTTGGCACACCCCCCACACGCTCCGCGGCCCTATAGGGAGCTCCACCGGATGCAGGGTTCGCATCGAGGCATCGGACAATTTCTGCACATCCCTCACACACACACTCACACACACACACACTCACACGCGCTTTGCGGCCCCATAGGGAGCCCCCGGTGGCAGGGTTCGCATGGTGGCCTCGGGCCATGTCTGCAAACCCCTCACATGTTTCGCGGCCCAACAGGAAGCTCCACCGAATGCTCCACTGGCAGGTTCCGCATGGCGGCCCCGCTCCATTTCGGCGCACCCCTCACACGCTTCGTGGCACCATAGGGAGCTCTGACGAGGGCCCCAGTGGCAGCGCCCGCAAGGCCGCCCCGCCCCATTTCGGCACACCCTTAACATCATGCTTCGCGGCCCCTTCAGAAGATCCAGCGAAGGCGATACTCACAACGACGGTGCTCGCTACTGCAAATGGTTGGGATCTTCGCCAGGATGATGATGTTCCAACTCTCCTGTGTGTTGGGTCCTCGTTTTGAATTCGCAGCGCCGCGCTCCATATACCTCCTCCCCTCCTCCTCTCCTTTTTCCACCACACTCCTCTTTCCACTTCCTCCTCATCCTCCCTTGTCCTCTCCCACCACCACCACCACCACCACCAGCTCGGCACACCTCTCACGCCTTTCGCGGCCCTGTGGGGAGAACCACCGAAGGCTCCAGTGACAGGGTTCGCATGCGTACACGGGTCCATTTCGGCACGCCTCTTACTACACGTTTCGTGGGCCCTTGGGGAGCTCAACTGGAGGCCCCAGTGGCAGGGTTCGCATGCATGCTCGGGTCCATTCTGGCGCACCCCTCTAACTAACGCTTCGCGGCCCGACAGGGAGCTCCTCCAAAGGCTCCAGTGGCAGGGTTCGCATGACGGCCTCGGGCCATTTGGCACACCCCTCAGACGCTTCGTGACCCGGGAGGGCCAAAGGCCCAAGTCACAGATTGTACATAGGTTTTGGTAGGTTCTGGGGCCCCCAAACCGGTTCACCACTCTTGATCGACCGATGTGGCGCGACTCCTGAGGAGGTGATGAAGGGGGGAGACAGACTAATGTAAAATAACAATACTTGCACTTGGGGTTTCTTGATTCCTCTCGCTTCGCGGGGTGCACGTCCAGAGCACTTGCAGTCCAGTCGTTACGGGGCCTCTCAGGAGCCTCTCAGGAGGTTCTAACGAGCTGGTAAAAGCCACTGAGGAGGCTCCAAAGGTACCCCTAAGGAACCACTCAGGAGCTTCCAAAGTGGATGCAATCAGTACCAATTGGTTGGGATTGGTACCGAAAAATGGTTGGAGTCTGACCTACTTGGTTGTAATTTCTCCTATTTTCGGCTCCAGCCCCCCCTCATCCACGCACGATCGTTTCTGTTACCCCCGGGGGGGGAGGGATGGGTTGGCCTGGATTTCGCCCGCCACGCGCGAGAGGACACAACAACAATCTCCCTCGGCACCCCTCTAGGAGAGGGATCCCGAGGGAGATCGTCCTCGCCTTTCATGGTGATAATGGATTGGCGTGCGAGGAGCGCCGTGAGGACGCCATCGGCACGCCATCCGCATGCAGAAACAAGGAACATGCCAGAACCGAGTTTCACGTACACTGTATAGCTTCCCATGAGTTGCATCCTGGCCCCCCGCCCGTGGCGAACACCGTCCCTCCGCCGCCCAGGAGGGTCGGCGGGCCTCCTCCCCCGAGGCAGCCGCGGCCTCCTCGTCCACGGCGCCCTCTTCCCCCCGCGGCGCGTCTGCTGCGGCCTCCTCGTCCACGGCGCCCTCTTCCCCCCGCGGCGCGTCTGCCGCGGCCTCCTCGTCCACGGCGCCCTCTTCCCCCCGCGGCGCGGCGGCCGTGGTCTCCTCGCCCACGGCGGCGCCCTCCTCCCCCTGCGGTGCGGCGGCCGCTCCGCTGGCCTCCTCCAGGGGGGCTTCCTCCTCCTCCTCCTCCTCCAGCGCCGCAGCGGCGCCGGCCTCCTCGAGGGGCACCTCCTCGGCTGCACGCGGGAGCGACCCTGGGCCAAGGGTGACCTTTTGGCGCGTGGTTTGGGGGAGCCGGCGGGGGGGCCAAATCGAGGCGCGCCAGCCAGCCCTGGGGAAACCCCTGTGGTCCCGCACCAAGAGGTCGCTCTGGCGGAGGGTCGCGCTTGCGCGTAGCCGATCCTCCAGCGGCGCAGCGGCGCCGGCCTCCTCGAGGTGTACCTCCTCCCACGGCGCGCTCCGGTCGGGGGGCGCCGCGCTGGTGTCCTGCCGAGGCCCTCGCCTCCGTCGCCATCGCGGTCGCCGACGCCGCCATCACCCCAGACATCCTCCGAATCTGAAATCTTCTTCTAATCCAAGGCCCCAGTGGTCCGCGGAAGATGCAAAAGCCTCCTGTCGCGATTTTTGTTCCACGCCGCCAGAAAGTCCAGCGCGGAGGTGTACAGATGCCTTCCGCGGGCTCTGACAACTGGTGACCTCCCGAATGGAGTCCGGGAACATGGGGTCGGGGGACCACGCCGCATCGCAAATGCATCACCGATGAATCGGCGGTGCGTCGGCGACGTCAGCGATGCGTCGGCGCCGTCTGCGTGAAGCAAATCGGGAACCACATCGAGCCGCATCGCCGATGCATCGGAGACGCGGTGTGATCCTCCGACCCAATCTTGGCAAGGCTTCAGGTTGCGCATAGAACAGCCCCCCCCCCAGGTAGTCCCGGCAGGCCTCACCAGGCCACCCGAGTGAGGAGCCCCAGCTGGACTCAACAGGCCCCCCGAGTAGCCTGTGACGGTCTCAACACTTCCGGCGGCGCCCCAAGGGCGCTCAGCTCCCAGTGGGTCCTGTTGAGGCCAGCTGGGACAGCCCGGGGGGCCTGCATTGAGGCCGGCTAGGACTACCTGAGGGGGCTGTCTGCGCGTAGCCCGAAACCTTACCACATCCTCCCCTCCCCTCTCGGGCGCCCCGGGGGAAACCCGACGTCATGATTTGCTGACAACGCGTCGACCCCCAGAGGTCTCAACCCAATCCCCGGGACCAACTTTTCATCTCGAATCTTCTTTTGACGGTCCCGAGGCGGGGGCCCCTGGAAGCCGAAGGTGGCAACAAGACCGTCTGCCGTGTTTTGTCGCGACGCAACGGGGCCCGTCTGCGCGAAACCCAGGGCCTGACCGCCCCATCTGCTGGGACCCCCTCTGGGAGGCCTGGAGCCAAGGAGTGAGGCTCGGGGGGCGATGAATCGGGGGGCAGCGAAGGCTGCCGAGGAAGGGGGCCACTGGGCCCTTCCAGGGCCTCGAAGGGCCCCAAAGTGGGGCCTTCAGGGCTCGAAAAGGGCACCTCTCTCCCCGACGCCACGTGTTTTTCACAGCGCCGGCCCTCAGAGGTCTTGACCCATTCAGCTGGACCAGTTTTTCATCCCGAGTTGCCTTCTGGATGGCCCCGAGGGCTGGGCAGGGTCTCCAGAGGCCGAGCATACAGACAAACAGATCTGCGATGCATTTGTCTCAATGACCGAGGGGGTCTGGGCTCCCCCCCCCCGTTT